>JAQIHN010000376.1:0-20655 GCA_027917425.1 Gastrophryne carolinensis
TCCCGATAAGGTAGACTGCCGCACAGCAGGTGCTCTACCCCGGCCCCGGCCCCGGCCGGCTCCAGCCTTTGGAATTGTGCCCCCATGCTGACTGCTACCACCTTGCTGCCTCAGCTGCTGACTCCGGGGCAACCTGCACCCCTCTTCTCCTGATGATGACGATGAAGCCCCTTCATCACCCGGCTCCCAAGTGCGATCGGCTTCATCGTCATCATCATCATCATCACCGAGTTGTGGCTGTACGTCACTGATGTTCGTGGATTCGTCAACAGTGTCTGGCGCAGGAGCTGGAACGCTCGCAGCACCCACGACACTGTCCACATCACTATTTGTCTGCCTAGCTAAAGAAGCCACCTCCATTTCTTGGCTGGGCAGTAGCTGCTGACTGTCCTCTATCTGATGGTCCTCCTCACTAAAGAGTGGAGCTGAACCCAAAGCATAGGATACGTCGCTGGGGGAGGGAACGGCGTAGGCCAGAGGCAATGGGAGGACAGGGACTGCTCTCGGGGCATGCCAACTCAGGGTTGTGTCAGAGGAACCTACCGACCCTAGACTGGGGGTCTCAGACGTAAGTTGTGATGATGTTGTTGATGAGCGCGTCAACCAATCTACCACGGCAGATGCGTTACTGGTGGAGACCCGACCGCTAGCAGATACTGGCAGATTAGGTCTCTCAGCGTGACTCCTGCTGCTACTGGCCCCCAGTCTGATGCGAGCTCTGCCTGCGGAATCTTGGCCTCTGCCACTCCTCTTTTCACTTCCAGGCACTTGTCTGCCCGACATAGTCTAACTGGCGTGGTAGTAGGTGATATTTAAAAAAACCCCGGGCAGCGGTGGGTCTATATGAAACAGAATATAATGCACACCAAAAGTGAGCAGTAACACTCAGCCTCCAACAGGCCTGCTTAGTGTAAATAAGAGAGCTGCTTAGTGTAAATAAAGAGGGGTATGCTATGTTACAGAATGGGATGCCTCAACAGAAGTGCACCTGGCAGGCAGCAGTAAGCCTATGCCCAGCAAAAGTGTCTTATAATATAAATATAATAAGAGCAAATGCTTATATGGTCTTAAACAGAGGCTGCTTTAGTCACAGAATGGGATGCCCTGGGCAGGAATGGACCTGGCAGGGTCCAGTAGTGCTTTGGCCAGCAAAAGTGTCTTTATCAGGCTAATTTCAAATATGATAAGAGCAAATGCTTATATGGTCTTAAACAGAGGCTGCTGTAGTCACAGAATGGGATGCCCCGGGCAGGAATGGACCTGGCAGGGTCCAGTAGTGCTTTGGCCAGCAAAAGTGTCTTTATCAGGCCTAATTTCAAATATGATAAGAGCAAATGCTTATATGGTCTTAAACAGAGGCTGCTGTAGTCACAGAATGGGATGCCCCAACAGGAATCGACCTGGCAGGGTCCAGTAGTGCTTTGGCCAGCAAAAGTGTCTTTATCAGGCCTAATTTCAAATATGATAAGAGCAAATGCTTATATGGTCTTAAACAGAGGCTGCTTTAGTCACAGAATGGGATGCCCTGGGCAGGAATGGACCTGGCAGGGTCCAGTAGTGCTTTGGCCAGCAAAAGTGTCTTTATCAGGCTAATTTCAAATATGATAAGAGCAAATGCTTATATGGTCTTAAACAGAGGCTGCTGTAGTCACAGAATGGGATGCCCCGGGCAGGAATGGACCTGGCAGGGTCCAGTAGTGCTTTGGCCAGCAAAAGTGTCTTTATCAGGCCTAATTTCAAATATGATAAGAGCAAATGCTTATATGGTCTTAAACAGAGGCTGCTGTAGTCACAGAATGGGATGCCCTGGGCAGGAATGGACCTGGCAGGGTCCAGTAGTGCTTTGGCCAGCAAAAGTGTCTTTATCAGGCCTAATTTCAAATATGATAAGAGCAAATGCTTATATGGTCTTAAACAGAGGCTGCTTTAGTCACAGAATGGGATGCCCTGGGCAGGAATGGACCTGGCAGGGTCCAGTAGTGCTTTGGCCAGCAAAAGTGTCTTTATCAGGCTAATTTCAAATATGATAAGAGCAAATGCTTATATGGTCTTAAACAGAGGCTGCTGTAGTCACAGAATGGGATGCCCCGGGCAGGAATCGACCTGGCAGGGTCCAGTAGTGCTTTGGCCAGCAAAAGTGTCTTTATCAGGCCTAATTTCAAATATGATAAGAGCAAATGCTTATATGGTCTTAAACAGAGGCTGCTGTAGTCACAGAATGGGATGCCCTGGGCAGGAATGGACCTGGCAGGGTCCAGTAGTGCTTTGGCCAGCAAAAGTGTCTTTATCAGGCCTAATTTCAAATATGATAAGAGCAAATGCTTATATGGTCTTAAACAGAGGCTGCTGTAGTCACAGAATGGGATGCCCTGGGCAGGAATGGACCTGGCAGGGTCCAGTAGTGCTTTGGCCAGCAAAAGTGTCTTTATCAGGCCTAATTTCAAATATGATAAGAGCAAATGCTTATATGGTCTTAAACAGAGGCTGCTGTAGTCACAGAATGGGATGCCCCGGGCAGGAATGGACCTGGCAGGGTCCAGTAGTGCTTTGGCCAGCAAAAGTGTCTTTATCAGGCCTAATTTCAAATATGATAAGAGCAAATGCTTATATGGTCTTAAACAGAGGCTGCTGTAGTCACAGAATGGGATGCCCCGGGCAGGAATGGACCTGGCAGGGTCCAGTAGTGCTTTGGCCAGCAAAAGTGTCTTTATCAGGCCTAATTTCAAATATGATAAGAGCAAATGCTTATATGGTCTTAAACAGAGGCTGCTTTAGTCACAGAATGGGATGCCCTGGGCAGGAATGGACCTGGCAGGGTCCAGTAGTGCTTTGGCCAGCAAAAGTGTCTTTATCAGGCCTAATTTCAAATATGATAAGAGCAAATGCTTATATGGTCTTAAACAGAGGCTGCTGTAGTCACAGAATGGGATGCCCTGGGCAGGAATGGACCTGGCAGGGTCCAGTAGTGCTTTGGCCAGCAAAAGTGTCTTTATCAGGCCTAATTTCAAATATGATAAGAGCAAATGCTTATATGGTCTTAAACAGAGGCTGCTGTAGTCACAGAATGGGATGCCCTGGGCAGGAATGGACCTGGCAGGGTCCAGTAGTGCTTTGGCCAGCAAAAGTGTCTTTATCAGGCCTAATTTCAAATATGATAAGAGCAAATGCTTATATGGTCTTAAACAGAGGCTGCTGTAGTCACAGAATGGGATGCCCTGGGCAGGAATGGACCTGGCAGGGTCCAGTAGTGCTTTGGCCAGCAAAAGTGTCTTTATCAGGCCTAGTTTCAAATATGATAAGAGCAAATGCTTATATGGTCTTAAACAGAGGCTGCTGTAGTCACAGAATGGGATGGCCTGGGCAGGAATGGACCTGGCAGGGTCCAGTAGTGCTTTGGCCAGCAAAAGTGTCTTTATCAGGCCTAATTTCAAATATGATAAGAGCAAATGCTTATATGGTCTTAAACAGAGGCTGCTGTAGTCACAGAATGGGATGCCCCGGGCAGGAATGGACCTGGCAGGGTCCAGTAGTGCTTTGGCCAGCAAAAGTGTCTTTATCAGGCCTAATTTCAAATATGATAAGAGCAAATGCTTATATGGTCTTAAACAGAGGCTGCTTTAGTCACAGAATGGGATGCCCTGGGCAGGAATGGACCTGGCAGGGTCCAGTAGTGCTTTGGCCAGCAAAAGTGTCTTTATCAGGCCTAATTTCAAATATGATAAGAGCAAATGCTTATATGGTCTTAAACAGAGGCTGCTGTAGTCACAGAATGGGATGCCCTGGGCAGGAATGGACCTGGCAGGGTCCAGTAGTGCTTTGGCCAGCAAAAGTGTCTTTATCAGGCCTAATTTCAAATATGATAAGAGCAAATGCTTATATGGTCTTAAACAGAGGCTGCTTTAGTCACAGAATGGGATGCCCTGGGCAGGAATGGACCTGGCAGGGTCCAGTAGTGCTTTGGCCAGCAAAAGTGTCTTTATCAGGCTAATTTCAAATATGATAAGAGCAAATGCTTATATGGTCTTAAACAGAGGCTGCTGTAGTCACAGAATGGGATGCCCCGGGCAGGAATGGACCTGGCAGGGTCCAGTAGTGCTTTGGCCAGCAAAAGTGTCTTTATCAGGCCTAATTTCAAATATGATAAGAGCAAATGCTTATATGGTCTTAAACAGAGGCTGCTGTAGTCACAGAATGGGATGCCCTGGGCAGGAATGGACCTGGCAGGGTCCAGTAGTGCTTTGGCCAGCAAAAGTGTCTTTATCAGGCCTAATTTCAAATATGATAAGAGCAAATGCTTATATGGTCTTAAACAGAGGCTGCTTTAGTCACAGAATGGGATGCCCCAACAGGAATCGACCTGGCAGGGTCCAGTAGTGCTTTGGCCAGCAAAAGTGTCTTTATCAGGCCTAATTTCAAATATGATAAGAGCAAATGCTTATATGGTCTTAAACAGAGGCTGCTTTAGTCACAGAATGGGATGCCCTGGGCAGGAATGGACCTGGCAGGGTCCAGTAGTGCTTTGGCCAGCAAAAGTGTCTTTATCAGGCTAATTTCAAATATGATAAGAGCAAATGCTTATATGGTCTTAAACAGAGGCTGCTGTAGTCACAGAATGGGATGCCCCGGGCAGGAATCGACCTGGCAGGGTCCAGTAGTGCTTTGGCCAGCAAAAGTGTCTTTATCAGGCCTAATTTCAAATATGATAAGAGCAAATGCTTATATGGTCTTAAACAGAGGCTGCTGTAGTCACAGAATGGGATGCCCTGGGGAGGAATGGACCTGGCAGGGTCCAGTAGTGCTTTGGCCAGCAAAAGTGTCTTTATCAGGCCTAATTTCAAATATGATAAGAGCAAATGCTTATATGGTCTTAAACAGAGGCTGCTGTAGTCACAGAATGGGATGCCCTGGGCAGGAATGGACCTGGCAGGGTCCAGTAGTGCTTTGGCCAGCAAAAGTGTCTTTATCAGGCCTAATTTCAAATATGATAAGAGCAAATGCTTATATGGTCTTAAACAGAGGCTGCTGTAGTCACAGAATGGGATGCCCCGGGCAGGAATGGACCTGGCAGGGTCCAGTAGTGCTTTGGCCAGCAAAAGTGTCTTTATCAGGCCTAATTTCAAATATGATAAGAGCAAATGCTTATATGGTCTTAAACAGAGGCTGCTGTAGTCACAGAATGGGATGCCCCAACAGGAATCGACCTGGCAGGGTCCAGTAGTGCTTTGGCCAGCAAAAGTGTCTTTATCAGGCCTAATTTCAAATATGATAAGAGCAAATGCTTATATGGTCTTAAACAGAGGCTGCTTTAGTCACAGAATGGGATGCCCCAACAGGAATCGACCTGGCAGGGTCCAGTAGTGCTTTGGCCAGCAAAAGTGTCTTTATCAGGCCTAATTTCAAATATGATAAGAGCAAATGCTTATATGGTCTTAAACAGAGGCTGCTTTAGTCACAGAATGGGATGCCCTGGGCAGGAATGGACCTGGCAGGGTCCAGTAGTGCTTTGGCCAGCAAAAGTGTCTTTATCAGGCTAATTTCAAATATGATAAGAGCAAATGCTTATATGGTCTTAAACAGAGGCTGCTGTAGTCACAGAATGGGATGCCCCGGGCAGGAATGGACCTGGCAGGGTCCAGTAGTGCTTTGGCCAGCAAAAGTGTCTTTATCAGGCCTAATTTCAAATATGATAAGAGCAAATGCTTATATGGTCTTAAACAGAGGCTGCTGTAGTCACAGAATGGGATGCCCTGGGCAGGAATGGACCTGGCAGGGTCCAGTAGTGCTTTGGCCAGCAAAAGTGTCTTTATCAGGCCTAATTTCAAATATGATAAGAGCAAATGCTTATATGGTCTTAAACAGAGGCTGCTGTAGTCACAGAATGGGATGCCCTGGGCAGGAATGGACCTGGCAGGGTCCAGTAGTGCTTTGGCCAGCAAAAGTGTCTTTATCAGGCCTAATTTCAAATATGATAAGAGCAAATGCTTATATGGTCTTAAACAGAGGCTGCTTTAGTCACAGAATGGGATGCCCTGGGCAGGAATGGACCTGGCAGGGTCCAGTAGTGCTTTGGCCAGCAAAAGTGTCTTTATCAGGCTAATTTCAAATATGATAAGAGCAAATGCTTATATGGTCTTAAACAGAGGCTGCTGTAGTCACAGAATGGGATGCCCCGGGCAGGAATGGACCTGGCAGGGTCCAGTAGTGCTTTGGCCAGCAAAAGTGTCTTTATCAGGCCTAATTTCAAATATGATAAGAGCAAATGCTTATATGGTCTTAAACAGAGGCTGCTTTAGTCACAGAATGGGATGCCCTGGGCAGGAATGGACCTGGCAGGGTCCAGTAGTGCTTTGGCCAGCAAAAGTGTCTTTATCAGGCTAATTTCAAATATGATAAGAGCAAATGCTTATATGGTCTTAAACAGAGGCTGCTGTAGTCACAGAATGGGATGCCCTGGGCAGGAATGGACCTGGCAGGGTCCAGTAGTGCTTTGGCCAGCAAAAGTGTCTTTATCAGGCCTAATTTCAAATATGATAAGAGCAAATGCTTATATGGTCTTAAACAGAGGCTGCTTTAGTCACAGAATGGGATGCCTCACAGCAGACTTAAGATCATACCTCCCAACTTCTCAAAACGTGAAAGCGGGACAAGCCATGTCCCCGGCCACACCCCCGTCACACCCCGGCCACGCCCCCGTCACGCCCCGGCCACGCCCCCCGTCACGCCCCGGCCACGCTCTCCAGCTCCAGCAATGTCGGCTGCCTTCACCCCTGCATGCGGTACGTATCCCCAAACCAGCATACCGCCTGCCCCCCCACCCCCGTGCGCCTGCCCACCCACTCCCATTAACAGTTCAGCGAGCCAGCAAACAGCCTCACTGCCCGATCTAACTCCGCCCCCAACCCCCTGCAGCTGCCCCGGCACCGCCCCTTTCTCTTCCAGCTCTTACGCCGCACAGAGAGCTGCAACCTCCTGCCCGGTGTCCCAGCCGCCGCCGGATTCCGGGACATGTTGGGGCCCTGCGGGACAACGGGACAAGGGCCCCAAAGCGGGATTGTCCCGCCCAAATCGGGACAGTTGGGGGGTATGCTTAAGATCAGTTCAGTATATATGCACAGTTAGTTACTATAAGCAGCCTGAAAACGCTAACAAAGGCTGGATGAAAAAAAAAAAATCTCCCTGTCAGCCAGCTCCGTTTTTCCTACCTTTCCCTGGCTTTCTGTCTGTCTCCTGTCTGTCTCCTGCCTGTCTCCTGCCTGTCCCTGTCTGTCCCTGTCTCCAGCCTGTCTAACTGCCTCAGCTACACAGCGTTCTGTCTGTCTGTCACGAATGCAATAGAGAAATGAGGAAAAGCAAGATGGCCGCCGTTAAATACCGCTGTGTGACGTCACCGGGCTTGCTGGCTGCTGATAGGCTGCATGTGACTGCCCCAGCTTGCACTGGCGCGGGATACATGTCCAGACATGTCCCGTCCGCCATCTTAGAATGCCTGTAAATGTAAATGAATGGATGTTAAAGGAAAACTTCGAGTGATCGAATCGCGGGGAAATTCGGATTCGATCCGAATCGAATTTTTCCTGAAATTCGGATCGAATCCGGGTTCGTCCGGATCGATTCGCTCATCCCTAATGGACAGCGCCAGCAAATTCGGAGCGTGATTTGTTAATGAATATGAAGCAAGCCGATCGCTCTGGCCATTCGTTGTCAGGCGCTCACATACAACGCTGAACCTGTGAAACAGCGACCCCTAAGCCCGTATTCAACATCAAGCAAACGCCGGCCAAGCACAGCGAATACTGGCTGGCGCTGTAAAAATCACGCTACAGTCGCTCATCTGTCGCTACCTGGCGCTATTAATGAATCGGCCTCCCCGTTTGGGTGACCTGGGGGGTTTCACACAGTGGGGCATCCCTGATCGGAATGCCCCGGGGGGCAAAGACCAAAACCCAGGATAGTCAAAATCATGGCTTTTGGTCCACTTGAGGAATGAGGAAACCTGGGATTTTTTACTTATATGGGTTTTGTACCCGGCCCTAGGGGCATTCACTTTGGGATGCCCCACTGTACAAAGTCTCCCAGACCGCTCAGACCTTTCCCTGGTGCTATGGTGCATGCGCAGTCTCTCATCCAATCAGAGCTGTTTGCCGTGCCTATGTAATGTTCTATGCACAGCGATAGCAGGGGGGGCATCCCCAGTAGGATGCCTATCGGAATAGCTGGGGGCAGATGCTGGGAAGGCGCCCACAGATATTTATATCAGCGAGGGAACTGGGAGAAAGGTGAGTTTTGCCGCACACAGCACGGCACCTCGATTTCCGATGCTGCAGGAGAAGTCCAGCACCGCCCCCTGGAATCATTTCTATTCCATAGCAGGACTGCTTTAAAGTGGAGCAAAACCCAGGATTTTGACTATCCTAAGTCTTGGTCTTTGCCCCCAGAGCCCGATCGGGGATGCCCCACTATGCGAAACCCCTCAGGTCGCCTAAACAAACTCACCTCTTCCTGGTCCCATGATGCATGCACGGCCGCTCATCCAATCAGTGGGCTTGAATTCGCTCCCGCCCCTTCGTCCAGGAGATCGCCTGATACCAGCGTTTTTCGAGCATCTTGGTGGCCGCATCCCCCGCTACCCTCTAACAGGGAGTGTGTCCACGCCGGCCATTCACAAATGCCTAGCAAGGGCCTGCGCAGGTCCTCTTAGGTTCTGTTCTACTTTAAAGTGGACCAAAACCCAGGATTTTGACTATCCTGGGTTTTGGTCCTTGCCCCAGGGGCACCCCGATCGAGGATGCCCCACTGTGTGAAACCCCTCAGGTCACCCAAAAAACTCACCTCTTCCCGGTCCTACGACGCATGCCAGACGCTCGTCCAATCAATGCGCTTGAATCCGCTCCCGCCCCTTTGTGCATTGGTGGCCGCATCCCCTGCTACCCTCTAACAGGGAACGTGTCCACGTCGGCTATTCACAAATGCCTGCCTCAGGCACATGCAGGTCCTCTTAGGTATTGTTCCACTTTAAAGTGGACCAAAACCCATGATTTTGACTATCCTGGGTCTTGGTCCTTGCCCCCGGGGTCCGATCGGGGATGCCTCACTGTGTGAAACCCCCCAGATCTCCCGAACAAACTCACCTCTTCCCAGTCCTATGACATATTCACAAATGCCTGACACGGACACGCGCCCTGCTAGAGGGATAGCGGGGATGCACCCGTGGCTTGCGCATGTGCCGTTGGACCAGGAACAAAGGTGAGTTTTTGGGTGACCTGGGGGGCTTCACACAGCGGATCATTCCCGATTCTGGATGTAATCAATCGACCCGGGAATCTTCTAGGGCCCTTATTTATGAAGGAATAGCGACAGGTAGCGACTGGTGAGCGGCCGGTAATGACGGGCCCCGCCACGAGAACGCCGGCTCCCCACCACAATCGCACATTTATCAAGCCGATCCTGCTTAGCGACTGAGATAGCGCCATATAGCGACTCATTCATCATTATTCCAGCCTCAGCCCACAGCGCCAGCGTCCGACCTTGAACAGCGACAGGTATGACCTCTCGCTTCCTGGCGCTCTCCAATGCGTTTCAATGGAACAATCTTTAAATATTAATAATTAATTGTTACTAATGTTTTTTTTTTTTTTTTTTAAATGTGAAAAATTCTGTGACCACTTCTGCCATGTTAGATAATTTTTTTAAGGTAAAAAAAAAAATAAATAAAAATGTGTGCAGAATTGATATTACAGGTCTGATATTAATGTATTCATATTACTAAATTATTTTAAAATTTTTTTTTTTTGGTTTCCAAAAATATGGTTGTTTGGGGGTTAAAAAACTACTTTTAACCCATCGCCGCCAGCGCTCTGGGGTATAAACAAGCATTTCACAGCGCGGGAATTTTTTGAGCGTGATTTTTTGATGAATATGGTGGGAGCCGGTCGCTCTGACCAGTCGCTATCATGCGCTCCCATACAGCGTGGAACCTGTCAAATAGCGACTCGTCACCCCGTATTCAACATTACTGCACACCGACTCACTTGCTTTCAACAACCGAACAATGGCCAAGCACAGCGACTACTAGCGGGCGCTGTGAAAATACTGCTACAGTCGCTCAACTGTCGCTACCTGCCGCTATTAATGAATCGGCCTCTAGGTTTTAATCGGGGGGGTGGGGGGAATCACCTACCCGGTTGGTGGTGTTCCCCTTAAAGTGCACCTGGCATGGGTTAGGGTAGGTCTGAAAGTCCTGCTCCCTATGCATTTATATATAGGTTAGGGGGAAAGGTTAGTCCCGTTTTACTCTAGGGAGAAACCTTTAATCAAGGGAGTTTTGGACCCTGTAGAAGGGAGTCCCTGTCCCTTCTCTGTGATTGTTTGGTAATAACAGATACAATTCTTAGGTTAAAATAAATAGTATCTTATGACATTTATTGTGAGATTTCAAATTTCCTTCTTAGTCCATATCAACAATTCAGGTATTCAATTTAAAGTGGACCAACACCCAGGATTTTGACTATCCTGGGTCTTGGTCCACTTCGGTGGGGCACCCCCGATCAATGTTCCCTCTAAGCCGGAGCAGCTGCTGTGCGGAGTAGCGAGGGAGCTGGGCAATGCCCGATGAAAGGTGGGCAATTGGAAAAAAGTAAGATAAAAACACTGGTACATCTACTATAAAAAGCAAAGCGCATTAAACAAAAAGATATAACATGATATTTAGTTTAGTAGATGCAATAGGACAACTAAAGTCTAAATTATGTAAAGTGAGCACAAATATGGTAAATATTGGGGAAAGCAACAATGATGGGGCCCCCTAACTCTCTGAGCCCCAATGGAGTCGCACCCCCTCAGCACGAGGTTGCCTCCTATTGGAATTAATGGGATTGTCTGACTTTGGGCCTGTCAGGGTCTCATTTGAAAAAGAAACAAGAATAAAAATGCAGATATTAACTGTGCATTAGAAGGTTATGTGCGGCTTTTTTATAGATCAGATTTATTGGAATGCCCTGCACTTTACAACTTAAGAAACAGTCCATTTTCAGGCTGTACTCCTTACCTTACTTCCCTGAGATAAAGGATCCGCCTGTGTCCTTAAGCTGGACCAAGAGGATGGTGACAACATTCTGTGTGAGCCCAGAGCTGTATTTAAGGTTCATGCTGCCCTAGGCACTATTAATGCTAGTCCCCCCCCCCCCCCCCATCGGCAGCTGGGGGCATGGCACTGTGAAACATAGCACAAACTGAGGGAGCCAGCACTAGAGAGAAAGATGGAGGGAATGTGGGAAAGAGAGAAAGATGGAGGGAATGTGGGAAAGAGAGAAAGATGGAGGGAATGTGGGAAAGAGAGAAAGATGGAGGGAATGTGGGAAAGAGAGAAAGATGGAGGGAATGTGGGAAAGAGAGAAAGATGGAGGGAATGTGGGAAAGAGAGAAAGATGGAGGGAATGTGGGAAAGAGAGAAAGATGGAGGGAATGTGGGAAAGAGAGAAAGATGGAGGGAATGTGGGAAAGAGAGAAAGATGGAGGGAATGTGGGAAAGAGAGAAAGATGGAGGGAATGTGGGAAAGAGAGAAAGATGGAGGGAATGTGGGAAAGAGAGAAAGATGGAGGGAATGTGGGAAAGAGAGAGAAAGATGGAGGGAATGTGGGAAAGAGAGAGAAAGATGGAGGGAATGTGGGAAAGAGAGAAAGATGGAGGGAATGTAGAAAAGAGAGAAAGATGGAGGGAATGTAGAAAAGAGAGAAAGATGGAGGGAATGTAGAAAAGAGAGAAAGATGGAGGGAATGTAGAAAAGAGAAAAAGGTGGAGGGAATGTAGAAAAGAGAAAAAGATGGAGGGAATGTGGGAAAGAGAGAAAGATGGAGGGAATGTGGGAAAGAGAGAAAGATGGAGGGAATGTGGGAAAGAGAGAAAGATGGAGGGAATGTGGGAAAGAAAGATGGAGGGAATGTGGGAAAGAGAGAAAGATGGAGGGAATGTGGGAAAGAGAGAAAGATGGAGGGAATGTGGGAAAGAGAGAAAGATGGAGGGAATGTGGGAAAGAGAGAAAGATGGAGGGAATGTGGGAAAGAGAGAAAGATGGAGGGAATGTGGGAAAGAGAGAAAGATGGAGGGAATGTGGGAAAGAGAGAAAGATGGAGGGAATGTGGGAAAGAGAGAAAGATGGAGGGAATGTGGGAAAGAGAGAAAGATGGAGGGAATGTGGGAAAGAGAGAAAGATGGAGGGAATGTGGGAAAGAGAGAAAGATGGAGGGAATGTGGGAAAGAGAGAAAGATGGAGGGAATGTGGGAAAGAGAGAAAGATGGAGGGAATGTGGGAAAGAGAGAAAGATGGAGGGAATGTGGGAAAGAGAGAGAAAGATGGAGGGAATGTGGGAAAGAGAGAAAGATGGAGGGAATGTAGAAAAGAGAGAAAGATGGAGGGAATGTAGAAAAGAGAGAAAGATGGAGGGAATGTAGAAAAGAGAGAAAGATGGAGGGAATGTAGAAAAGAGAAAAAGGTGGAGGGAATGTAGAAAAGAGAAAAAGATGGAGGGAATGTGGGAAAGAGAGAAAGATGGAGGGAATGTGGGAAAGAGAGAAAGATGGAGGGAATGTGGGAAAGAGAGAAAGATGGAGGGAATGTGGGAAAGAAAGATGGAGGGAATGTGGGAAAGAGAGAAAGATGGAGGGAATGTGGGAAAGAGAGAAAGATGGAGGGAATGTGGGAAAGAGAGAAAGATGGAGGGAATGTGGGAAAGAGAGAAAGATGGAGGGAATGTGGGAAAGAGAGAAAGATGGAGGGAATGTGGGAAAGAGAGAAAGATGGAGGGAATGTGGGAAAGAGAGAAAGATGGAGGGAATGTGGGAAAGAGAGAAAGATGGAGGGAATGTGGGAAAGAGAGAAAGATGGAGGGAATGTGGGAAAGAGAGAAAGATGGAGGGAATGTGGGAAAGAGAGAAAGATGGAGGGAATGTGGGAAAGAGAGAAAGATGGAGGGAATGTGGGAAAGAGAGAGAAAGATGGAGGGAATGTGGGAAAGAGAGAAAGATGGAGGGAATGTAGAAAAGAGAGAAAGATGGAGGGAATGTAGAAAAGAGAGAAAGATGGAGGGAATGTAGAAAAGAGAGAAAGATGGAGGGAATGTAGAAAAGAGAAAAAGGTGGAGGGAATGTAGAAAAGAGAGAAAGATGGAGGGAATGTGGGAAAGAGAGAAAGATGGAGGGAATGTGGGAAAGAGAGAAAGATGGAGGGAGTGTGGGAAAGAGAGAAAGATGGAGGGAATGTGGGAAAGAGAGAAAGATGGAGGGAATGTGGGAAAGAGAGAAAGATGAAGGGAATGTGGGAAAGAGAGAAAGATGAAGGGAATGTGGGAAAGAGAGAAAGATGGAGGTAATGTGGGAAAGAGAGAAAGATGGAGGGAATGTGGGAAAGAGAGAAAGATGGAGGTAATGTGGGAAAGAGAGAGATGGAGGTAATGTGGGGAAGAGAGAAAGATGGAGGGAATGTGGGAAAGAGAGAAAGATGGAGGGAATATGGAAAAAGAGAGAAAGATGGAGGGAATGTGTGAAAGATGGCGGGAATGTGGGAAAAGAGTGAAAGATGGAGGGAATGTGGGGAAAGAGAAAGAGAGAAAGGAGGGAATGTGGAAAAAAGAGAGAAAGGAGGGAATGTGGAAAAAAGAGAGAAGGGAGGGAATGTGGAAATAGAGAGAAAGGAGGGAATGTGGAAAAAAGAGAGAAGGGAGGGAATGTGGAAATAGAGAGAAAGGAGGGAATGTGGAAATAGAGAGAAAGGAGGGATGGAATGTGGAAATAGAGAGAAAGGAGGGAGGAGGGAAGGTGGGAGAAGAGAGAAAGGAGGGACGGTGGAAAAAGAGAGAAAGGAGGGACGGTGGAAAAAGAGAGAAAGGAGGGAAGGTGGGATAAGAGAGAAAGGAGGGAAGGTGGGATAAGAGAGAAAGGACGGAAGGTGGGATAAGAGAGAAAGGAGGGAAGGTGGGAGAAGAGAGAAAGGAGGGAAGGTGGGAGAAGAGAGAAAGGAGGGAAGGTGGAGAAGAGAGAAGGTATTGTAGAATAGAGAGAAAGGAGGGAAGGTGGGGAAGAGAGAAAGATGAAGGGAATGTGGGAAAGAGAGAAAGATGGAGGGAATGTAGAAAAGAGAGAAAGATGGAGGGAATGTAGAAAAGAGAGAAAGATGGGGGGAATGTAGAAAAGAGAAAAAGGTGGAGGGAATGTAGAAAAGAGAGAAAGATGGAGGGAATGTGGAGAAGAGAGAAAGATGAAGGGAATCTGGGAAAGAGAGAAAGATGGAGGGAATGTGGGAAAGAGAGAAAGATGGAGGTAATGTGGGAAAGAGAGAAAGATGGAGGGAATGTGGGAAAGAGAGAAAGATGGAGGTAATGTGGGAAAGAGAGAGATGGAGGTAATGTGGGGAAGAGAGAAAGATGGAGGGAATGTGGGAAAGAGAGAAAGATGGAGGGAATGTGGGAAAGAGAGAAAGATGGAGGGAATATGGAAAAAGAGAGAAAGATGGAGGGAATGTGTGAAAGATGGCGGGAATGTGGAATATGGAAAAAGAGAGAAAGATGGAGGGAATGTGTGAAAGATGGCGGGAATGTGGGAAAAGAGTGAAAGATGGAGGGAATGTGGGAAAAGAGAAAGAGAGAAAGGAGGGAATGTGGAAAAAAGAGAGAAAGGAGGGAATGTGGAAAAAAGAGAGAAGGGAGGGAATGTGGAAATAGAGAGAAAGGAGGGAATGTGGAAATAGAGAGAAAGGAGGGATGGAATGTGGAAATAGAGAGAAAGGAGGGAAGGTGGAAAAAGAGAGAAAGGAGGGAAGGTGGGAGAAGAGAGAAAGGAGGGAAGGTGGGATAAGAGAGAAAGAAGGGAAGGTGGGATAAGAGAGAAAGGACGGAAGGTGGGAGAAGAGAGAAAGGAGGGAAGGTGGGAGAAGAGAGAAAGGAGGGAAGGTGGGAGAAGAGAGAAAGGAGGGAAGGTGGAGAAGAGAGAAGGTATTGTAGAATAGAGAGAAAGGAGGGAAGGTGGGAGAAGAGAGAAAGGAGGGAAGGTGGGGAAGAGAGAAAGGAGGGAAGATGGAGAAGAGAGAAAGGAGGGAAGGTGGGAGAAGAGAGAAAGGAGGGAAGGTGGGAGAAGAGAGAAAGGAGGGAAGGTGGGAGAAGAGAGAAAGGAGGGAAGGTGGGAGAAGAGAGAAAGGAGGGAAGGTGGAGAAGAGAGAAGGTATTGTAGAATAGAGAGAAAGGAGGGGATGTGGGAGAAGAGAGAAAGGAGGGAATGTGGGAAAAGAGAGAAAGGAGGGAATGTGGAGAAGAGAGAAAGGAGGGAAGGTGGGAGAAGAGAGAAGGTATTGTAGAATAGAGAGAAAGGAGGGAATGTGGAGAAGAGAGAAAGGAGGGAAGGTGGGAGAAGAGAGAAGGTATTGTAGAATAGAGAGAAAGGAGGGAATGTGGAGAAGAGAGAAAGGAGGGAAGGTGGGAGAAGAGAGAAGGTATTGTAGAATAGAGAGAAAGGAGGGGATGTGGAGAAGAGAGAAAGGAGGGAAGGTGGGAGAAGAGAGAAAGGAGGGAAGGTGGGAGAAGAGAGAAAGGAGGGAAGGTGGAGAAGAGAGAAGGTATTGTAGAATAGAGAGAAAGGAGGGGATATGGGAGAAGAGAGAAAGGAGGGAATGTGGGAGAAGAGAGAAAGGAGGGAAGGTGAAGAAGAGAGAAAGGAGGGAAGGTGGGAGAAGAGAGAAAGGAGGGAAGGTGGAGAAGAGAGAAGGTATTGTAGAATAGAGAGAAAGGAGGGGATATGGGAGAAGAGAGAAAGGAGGGAATGTGGGAGAAGAGAGAAAGGAGGGAAGGTGAAGAAGAGAGAAAGGAGGGAAGGTGGGAGAAGAGAGAAAGGAGGGAAGGTGGAGAAGAGAGAAAGGATGGAATGTGGGAGAAGAGAGAAAGGAGGGAAGATGGAGAAGAGAGATGGTATTGTAGAATAGAGAGAAAGGAGGGGGTGTGAAAAAGAAAAAGGATAAAATGTGGAAAAGAGACAAAGAATGGAAAGTGGAAAAGAGAGGGATGAGAAAGGGAATGCGGAAAACGAAAAAAGAAGGAGCAGACACAGAAAAGAGAAAAAGAAAGGGAAGACTGAATAAGGCAATGTGGAAAGGTGACAGAGTAGGAAATAAGGGAAAAATGTGATAAGTGGGGTCTGGAACTTAGGATAGATATGACCTGTGTCCTCCAGCATTACATACACACATTTAGCTGAGGCATGCTGCCTGCAACATGGCTGCCCACATTCAGTACCTGCTGTTGCTGGACTTGCTGGTGTTGGTGCCTGACACAGCCGACATGCTGCATGATGAGCTGGGCAGGGGAAGGGGCTACAAGGAAGCTGCCAGACTCCATGCACTGGCCACCACGAGGTCTCATGTGCCCCTCCCCCTCCTCCTCCTTGATCAGGGTGTGAGGTGAAGAGGATGCTGTGTTTTCTTAGCCTCTCCCCCGCTGCCCTCCTCCTCCCCTCCCTGCTCAGTGCAACTCGATACATTTGGTCAAGCACCTGGCTGTCTGTGTGGATGGCTGCGCTGAGGCTGTTCAGTGAATAAAGTTGTATCGGCGCTGCTCCTCGTCGGAGGCAGTAGACCAGCAGAGGGAATGGGGGCGGGGACTACACGGTGCTCTGCTCAGCCAATGCTGAGGCGGCAGCAACAGATGGGGAGGGATGTAGGGCCCCTCTGAGCCACCAATGTGAAAAACAAAAAATGACAGCTGTGCCAGGTGCGCGGACGCCGGGCAGAGCTGCGCGCCCGGGGAGCTGGAGGTGCGCGGCCGCGCTCCCGCGCACCTTACAGGGAACACTGCCCCCGATCGGGGTGCCCCGCTGTGTGAAACCCCCCCAAACACCCGGAAAACTCACCTCTCCCCGCTCCCAGCGCCGACGGACAAACGATTTGACAGCCGCTTGTCCGTGGCTCCTCAGCCGCCGCCTCCCGCGCGTCCCTCTTGACGCGCGCGCCCCCGCGCCGACCATTCACAGACGGCCGGCGCGGGTGCGCGCACGCCTAGAGGGGCACGAGGGAGGCGGCGGCGGTAAGGGGGTTTGGGGGTTTTGGGGGGGTTACAAATGATCGGGATGTCCCGCGGGGAGGGAGGTGATCGGCCCGGGAATCTTATAGATTCCCGGGCCGATCACCCGAGGGTGATGGTCCACTTTAAACAGTACTACTTATACAAAAATAGCAGGCACAGCTTTTAATATTGATAACTGAGTGTGCTGCCCGACCCGTCAAGCTGCTAGAACATGGGCCAAACCAAATTGACAAGGGTCACAAATACCATAAAATAATAATATTTTATTAAATGTTACACTATAGCAAAAATAAAAACACACATGCAACACAAAAACACTGTTAAAGTGGACCAACACCCAGGATTTTGACTATCCTGGGTCTTGGTCCACTTCGGTGGGGCGCCCCAATCGGGGGTGCTCCGCTGTGTGAAACCCCCCAGAACGCCCGGAAACACTCACCTCACCACGCTCCTACGCGGGCGCTCATCCAATCAGAGCGCTCAGAGCCGCTGTGGTATGCACGTACAAGCGGCGTCCAACCACAGCGGCTCTGAGCGCTGGAGGCCGCGTCTCGCGCTTCCCTCTAACAGGGAGCGTGCCCGCGCCGGCCATTCACAAACGGGATGCGCGCCGTGCTAGAGGGAAGCGCGAGATGCGGCCCGCGCATGCGCCGTTGGAACGGGGTTAAGGTAAGGTTTCTGGGCGTCCTGGGGGGTTTCACACAGCAGGGCATCCTGATTTTGGATGCCCCGCGGGGAGGGATCTGATCGGCCCGGGAATCTTATGGGTGTTGGTCCACTTTAAAATCAATTAATCCACTATTCCTGTGATGCTAAAATACTTAGCAATCCATATTATAGAAGACCACAAGGTATCAAAAAGTACAAATAGAAATCAGTATTAAGTAGCTCCACAAATAGCCCAAACAAATATATATTTTTATATATTTCTAATTACTCAAGTGAGTGTTCAATTCCTCCACTTAGTGCAAAAAATACAAGTATAAAAAGCTAATCACTACAAATAATTCATCAAGAGCATAAACCTGTGCAATCAATCAAATCTAAAGTGCAATATTATTATTTTATGGTATTTGTGGAGTTGTGCCCCTTTCTTATGACCCTTGTCAATTTGGTTTGGCCCAATTTCAACAGTAGTCGGTAGTATTATAGAAGGTATACAATTTGTAGCAAGTGTTGCAGTTTGTAGCAAGTATTAAAGTTTATTGCAAGTGAGCAGTATTTAATATGGCTGATTACAGACGCGTATCAGGGTTTACCGCTTCCTCAGTGTAAATTGCCATTTGGTCTGTGACATAAATGGTAAAAAAACAGTGATAACATTAGTCTCGTCATTTTGTATTATATCATGTTTTGGACTGGGTATCAATGTCAAAAAGTATCACTGTACCTTGTGCATATAGTCGGCAGGAGTATTGTGCTTTTAGGGTTGGGTAAGTATGGTTCTTTATACCTGGTGGGTATACTTGCTACAAAGAGGCTGATTCATCACTAACGCCAGGTAGCGACAGATGAGCGTCTGTAGCAGGCATTTTCAGAGCGCCCGCTAGTAGTCGCAGTGCTCGGCCGTGAGTCGCTACTTTATAGCGACTCAGTCGCTGTTCAGTAATGTTGAATACATTGTGAGGAGTCGCTATTTGACCAGTACAGCGCTGTATGGAAGCGCATGTTAGCGACTGCTCATAGCGACCGACACACACCATATTCAGCAAAAAAACAGCCTCACAAAACTCTGGCGCTGAAAAATATTTGTTTGAAGCCCAGAGCGCAGGAGTCTGTTTTCCAGCATCTATCCACCAGTAACAAAGCGAAAACATATGGAATTACATTGTAACAACATTGTAACATGACACTTTAATGGCAGAGCTGTGATGTCATTTCTGAGGAAATATATAAAACATGAAAAAATAATGGAAAAAAATTCAATGCCAGAAGAGGTCACAGAATTATTTGTGATTTTTTTGAAAGAAAAAAAAAAAAACAGTTTAAAGAGAAGAGAAGGATCGTCCATTGAAATGTATGGGAGAGCGTCAGGTAGCGAGAGGTCATACCTGGCGCTGTGCAAGGCTGAACGCAGGCGCTGTTCGCTGAGGCTGGGATAATGATGAATCAGACGCTACATGGCGCTATCCCAATCGCTAAACAGATTCTGCTTGATAAATGTGTCATTGCTGCCGTGTCCGGCGTTCACCTGTCGCTACCTGTCGCTACCTGTCATTTACAAGGCGCTACCTGACGCTATCCCTTCATAAATAAGGCCCTAGAGGTTCCTCCCTAGAGTAAAACGGGACTAACCTTTCCCCCTAACCTACACTTTAAAGAATATCAGCTCTTGGGGGAAGGTGCTGTAAATGAAGGTTTCCATCCCTTTTTTTGTTCAGGATGTCGTGCACTATAAAGAACCCTCCGCGCCGCGCGCCCGCCGGGCTTTTATTAGTCTTGGCACGGGTGAGTTTTTCCTACCTTGGGAAAGCGAGCGCTTTACAAATGAAATTAGCGGGATTTTTTTCCGATGGCTTAAGCCCCGCGATCGGGTGACCGTCAGCCCTCCGCCATGTTTTGTCTATGGTGGGCTCCCGGCTTCCTCTCGGCACCGGCGAACCCGTCTGGCTCTGGAATGCCGGCCAGGGAGCCGCGGGCCTCACTTCATTGTGGTAGACCCCGGCTTCCTGCCTGAGGCCAACCTCAGAGAGGAGAGCGATCGAGTGCCAGGACTGATGTTTCCAGCGCCGGGTGCCCGCTGACCTCCCCTTGACTCCCAGCGCAGAGCGCCGCGGAATTCGCCGAATAGGAGCCGCCGCTGACGGGAGGCAGACGAAACAAAGTCGCTGCCAGCCGCGGAATATTCACATGCCTCCCAAGTGTCCCTGATTTAGAGGGACTGTCCCTCTTTTGAGCCTGTGTGCCCCTGTCCCTTTTTGTTCTCATTTGTCCCTCTTTGAGGTGTAACATGCAGATCTGCAGCAATAAATGATTAATTTGCCCATTCAAAGTGTTTCTATTGTTGTAACTGTTACAATGTATCTCCTATCCATCAATCAATGAGGGGCATGGCTTCATCTATGCCTCAATGAGGGGGCGTGGCATCAAATATCCCTCAATGAGGGGGTGTGGCTTCATTTACACATTGTCCCTCTTTGAGGTGTAACATGCAGATCTGCAGCAATAAATGATTCATTCGCCTATTGAAAGTGTTTCCATTGTAACTGTTACAATGTATCTCCTATCCTTCCCTCAATGGGGGGCGTGGCTTCATCCATCTCACAGCAAAGGGGCGTGGCTTTAGTTACATATTGTCCCTCTTAGAGGTGTAACATTCAGATCAGCAGCAATAAATGATACATTTACCTATCCAAAATGTTTATATTGTTTTAACTGTTACATCCTATCTGCTATCCATCAATCAATGAGAGGGCGTGGCTTCACCATTCCTCAATCAGGGGGCGTGGCTTCATTCATCCCTCAATGAGGGGCGTGGCGTCACCTGTCACTCAATGAGGGGCGTGGCTTTATTTACATATTGGCCCTCTTTGAGGTGTAACATGCAGATCTGCAGCAATAAATGATTCATTTGCCTATTTAAAGTGGACCAACACC
>JAQIHN010000895.1:0-20601 GCA_027917425.1 Gastrophryne carolinensis
GCTAAAACCCAACCTGGATAAAGTGGGGAAGAGATTACGTTTTGCTATGCTGTATATGTTTCCCATTGCAGAGATCTACTGTAGGATCATTTGATTCTAATGGCACCGGGGGCATAACTTGAGGGGGGTGTAACCGCACGGTGGCCCAGGAGTTCAGGGGGTCCCATTTAATGTTTGCACCAGGGCCCCATCACATTTAGTGAGGCCACTGAATGGCATCCATACATTTTCTGTTAAATGATCTTCTGGCAACCAGGGACAGAAACATGGACAAGATGGCTAATTATTAAAGGAGAAAATTGTCCTCCCTGGAATTTGAATAAATGGCACCCTGTGCATGCACTGTGGGATTGCCGGTGATCCCCCGGGGTACACACAGTGGTGCATCCTAAATTGGGATGTCTCGCTGGAGAGGAACAATACACAGGAGAGTGAAAATTCAGGCTGTTGTTCCTTTTTAAGCGGATTAAAACCCTCTTGCACTTTTTAGACTCCAGGGCTGGCTGCTTGGCTGCACTCGGGGCATCTCGATTCGGGATGCCCTATTGTTCAAAACCCCATGATCACCCCAAAGATTCACCTTATCTGGGGCTTCTAAAGCAGTCACATCCCCAGGTTCCATTTAGCTGAGGCACGTTTAGATAGGCCTGGATACAGGAGCACACCTCAGACTAGAGAGAAGCCTGAAAATCAGGTAGAATACCCGTCCTGATGCATTCTGGGCTGCATGTCAGCTGCACAGATTGTTCATGCTTAGTGCAGACAAGATGAGCATTTTCTACTCATGTGGAGAGGCACACCTTCATCCTCTGCACGCACCTGCACCAGGCTTATTTTAATGGATGGTAGTGGGCGCGCCATGTTTTGGTCTATTGTATAACCCAGTTAGTGGGGCATACAACTTGATTGTGTAGAGGAGGGGATCTCACCAACCTTTCTCAAATACTACTGTAGATCATTTGGTGGAGAGCTGCAAATAACCTGAGAGTCCTGCTTACACATAAACATGAGTGATGGGATGGGGGAGAGTCTTTACTAGCACACAGACGGACCGCAGTTGAGCTGAGAGCTTCAGTCTAACCAGCCAGATATTTTTTTTTAGTTTTCACAAAGAATGTTAGGGGAAAAAATTCTTCTCTAGCTGGCTGCATTGATTAGCATGGCTGCAGTGTGCCTGTGGTGTATTGTTTCTTCACACAGGGCAGGCTGTCCGCAGCAAAGCTTGGGATGTTGCTATAAGCAGCTCACTCCAAAATGGAAGAGAGATTTATCTCAGAAAAGGGATCAGCATGTCTGTCATGTGACACCGCGACACACTGAATCATAAAGCATTATTTCAAAGAGATTTAGGGTAATGTTGATTGTGGGAATTGGTTTTTAGAAGCAGATTGGTTTTCAGATTGGCTGGCACTCAGCGCATGCACAGTGGGATTGGTGGAAAACTTGACAAGTTGACAAGCGATCTGGGAGGTTTCACACAGTGGGGCATCCCAAATCCTTTTGGGGAAGGAACAAAACCCAAGATAGTAGGTTTTGTTCCTCTTTAATGATGTCAACTGGCAGTGATCAGGGAGCATGTATGTTACCTCTGCTACTCATGTGGCAGTAGTTCATTGGCTCCCAGACACAGTGCTGCTATGGTAGTCCTGGTACTGGCTCCTGCCTGTATAATTGTATAGCATGGCCTACACTCTGGTTGTATGTTTGTCTTGAGAAAGGGATCTTCTGGGGCCCTGAAACATTTGGCTACTATTTTGATTTTTGGATATCGATATTACAAGACATTTGATTTACTTTGGAGTTTCGGTCTTTTGGTGTCAGTATCCACTTACCTGTGTCCCATTCCTGCGGCGCTCCCCGTCCCGCCACGCGGCTATCTGTTCGGCGGCCGCAGCGGGCGGCGGCCTCTCTCCTGCCTGGCGCGCTCGCGCCTCTTCCTACGTCAGTCGGCGGCCCCGGCTCTAGCTCTCGTGCTTGCGCATGCGCGCGAGAGCACGTTACACTTATACCCTCCGGTGGCGCTGCTCTCAGCGCGGCCGCCGGAGGAGAGTAAATTAGCTGCAGGTGTGGGTTTGGGGAGTGCTCCAACTATCACTGGCCAATCTCCTTCTGGATCTCAGGACGCTATCATCCTCTTGTATATTTTCTATTAGCCTTTTCAGACTCCTGGGCGGTACGCCCTTTGTTATCCAATTAGATTAAAGATTCTAGTTGCACCAGTCATCAGGTTCACTCCCTTGGCCCAATCATACCTGCTTCCTATATAACCCCTCTTCAGCCAGTTGGTCATTGCCTGTTATAGCGCTTAGACCCTCGTTTGTTACTTACCTTTGATATTGATCTGTGTTCCTGTTGCCGACCCTTGCCTGCCTTTGACCATCCTCGATCTACACTCCTGTTGCCGACCCTTGCCTGCCTTTGACCATCCTCGATCTACACTCCTGTTGCCGACCCTTGCCTGCCTTTGACCATCCTCGATCTACACTCCTGTTGCCGACCCTTGCCTGCCTTTGACCATCCTCGATCTTCATTCCTGTTGCCGACCTTCGCCTTGAACCTAGACCACGATCTGTCTATTCCAATTGTTCTGTCGCCACCTCAGATCTACTGTTGCCAACCTCCAGCCTGTCCTTGGACTTCCGTCTTACGCTCAAATTCGGGCTACCCAATTCCACTTCCAGCCGCGGGTTCTCCAGTCCTCTGTACAGCAAGGCTTCAATCTTTGAGCCATAGAAGTCCTGGGGGCAACCGATCCCGGGCAGGCGTGTTCTGCCTCTCGGCAAGCGGGGGCTCCTATAGGTGAAGCTGGCTGCGGAGATTGGGGGTTGAGGTCTTACCAAGAGAGCTGAAGTTATCCAAGTGGTTAATTGCGGTACCTGGAGCGTGACATTTGGTTTGGATTTGATACTGATTGTAGGGCATACCAGGCAAAATTCCGGTAGGCCAGGAAGGCCGCCACTGTTAAGCAATGGATGTGGGAGTGCGAGTGATGGCTGCTGAGCAGCAGAGCCGGGGGCGGCCGGTAAGCGGTGAAGCAAGTGGCGGTCACCAGTGAGTGGTGGATGTGAGGTGGGGGGGCAGTAGAGCCATGAGGTGGAGCGATGCCTCTACCCGAGGCGGCATGGCTGGTAGGGTGGCGATATACTAATGGCGTGATAGTAGCCAGAAACATTGTGCAGCGTCCGGAGCCAGTTACCATCATACTGTTAGAGCAATAAATTCATCGGTGGCGCAGTGGTCCGCTCCGCTCCACTTGCCGACCCCTAAACCCTGGAGCACGCAGGGGTTAAAGAGCAGAGTCGCTGCACCACCAATCAGTGAATAATTGAGCAGCACAGCGGCGGGTAACTGGTGGGATTTGGACTACTGCATCACTAATTAACTAATTGGATGACCTGTGAAAATGGTAAGCTTTTTCACAGGGTTAACTGGCACGGGGGCTGGGGCGTGACTGTGTTTCTGCACTGCCTATCCCTGGGGCATACCAATTTGGCCGGCTAAGTAAAACCCCAGGAATCGCCAACAAAACTCAGCTCTCCGCGGGCCTCAGGCGCCCTGTCCCACACCCAGCCATTCTAGAAGACTGGGGATGGGAGCAAGCGTTGCAGACCTCAAGGGAACCAGGGATGTGGCTGCTCCCCTTTTTACTATGCCAGGTCTCTATTTGCATACAGCACTGATTAGGCACAAATATGTGTATGCACCATGGGCATTTTTGGGGGTGCTCTGCTGCACTGCTTGCTATGGGGTGATTTTGGGGATTGCTCTTTCTCACTGCTTGTTATGGGGTGATTTGGGGAGAATGCTCTGCTGCACTGCTTGTTATGGTGATTTTGAGGAGAGGGGGGGGCTCTGCTTGTTATGGAGTGATTGCAGGTATTTGCACACTGCCTATTACCGAGGGGAGATATTATGGGACCGGACACACTGTAGAAGGAATGGTGTGACCAAAAGAGCCCCGGGCAGTTTTTTAACTGCAGTCTTCCCCTGCCTCTGTTAGTAATTAATGAACAATAAACAGTTGGGCCCCCTGATTACCCGGCTGCCCGGATACTTATGGACGAGTAGCAATTGTTTAGCAAGAGAACGCCATTGCTAAAGTGCTTCTTATTATTTTCCTCGTGTATTGGAATCAGATTTCGCTTTCTAGAGGTCGGAAAGCATTCGGAAACGCTTTATCTAAACAGCAGGATTATCATGAAGATTTATTTTTACATCAGGGTACAGCACATGCAACGCTGCCTTTCAGTGATCTACAAAGATGACTTCTCTGCAAATCGATGTCCATCATTCGTGAACAGCAGGCAGATATTATGTTTCAAATAAACTTTCAAAAATGAGATCACGTTAATGCCTGTATATTTCAGGTTGACATATGGAGTGGGCACCCCCTTGGTCTTATTTATAATATGTAATGCGTAAGTATATACAAAAAAAAATATAATACGTTTGTTTTCACATATGGAAAATTTAATTCTTGCTGTTTTATCATACATGTTTCTCCATACATAGCTTTTTCATAATACAACAGTACAACTGTGCCATGACTACAATATAAATATGCAAATACACTTTGTATATAAGTAGAGATGAGCGAACTTTTGAAAAATTCGATTCGACTGATTCGCCGAATTTTCCGACAAAAATCGTTTCGACCCGAATAAATTCGCGACGAATCGCTATTAAAAACGGCTATTTCTGAGCCTCCTACAGCCTCAATAGGGTTGTAAACCATTCAGCCTTGCTGTAACACGCACAGGATGCGTGCTGGGTTAGTTAAATAATACTTTGAAGAAATATCACATGCAGATCAGAGGCATCGCAGAGCGGCACAATTGCAGAGAGTTGAAGTGGCATCACTATGAGGGGCAGAAGGAGCCCAAATATACACTGGAGTTGGCCTCAGGAGCCCAAAAATTGGATGAATCACACCCTGGAGTTGGCAGAAGTTGGCAGCAGCAGCAGCAGCAGCAGGAGCCCAAATATACACTGGAGTTGGCTTCAGGAGCCCAAAAATTGGATGAATCACACCCTGGAGTTGGCAGAAGTTGGCAGCAGCAGCAGCAGGAGCCCAAATATACACTGGAGTTGGCCTCAGGAGCCCAAAAATTGGATGAATCACACCCTGGAGTTGGCAGGAGTTGACAGTAGCAGCAGCAGGAGCCCAAATATACACTGGAGTTGGCCTCAGGAGCCCAAAAATTGGATGAATCACACCCTGGAGTTGGCAGAAGTTGGCAGCAGCAGCAGCAGGAGCCCAAATATACACTGGAGTTGGCCTCAGGAGCCCAAAAATTGGATGAATCACACCCTGGAGTTGGCAGAAGTTGGCAGCAGCAGCAGCAGGAGCCCAAATATACACTGGAGTTGGCCTCAGGAGCCCAAAAATTGGATGAATCACACCTTGGAGTTGGCAGGAGTTGACAGTAGCAGCAGCAGGAGCCCAAATATACACTGGAGTTGGCCTCAGGAGCCCAAAAATTGGATGAATCACACCCTGGAGTTGGCAGAAGTTGGCAGCAGCAGCAGCAGGAGCCCAAATATACACTGGAGTTGGCCTCAGGAGCCCAAAAATTGGATGAATCACACCCTGGAGTTGGCAGGAGTTGACAGTAGCAGCAGCAGGAGCCCAAATATACACTGGAGTTGGCCTCAGGAGCCCAAAAATTGGATGAATCACACCCTGGAGTTGGCAGAAGTTGGCAGCAGCAGCAGCAGGAGCCCAAATATACACTGGAGTTGGCCTCAGGAGCCCAAAAATTGGATGAATCACACCCTGGAGTTGGCAGGAGTTGACAGTAGCAGCAGCAGGAGCCCAAATATACACTGGAGTTGGCCTCAGGAGCCCAAAAATTGGATGAATCACACCCTGGAGTTGGCAGAAGTTGGCAGCAGCAGCAGCAGGAGCCCAAATATACACTGGAGTTGGCCTCAGGAGCCCAAAAATTGGATGAATCACACCCTGGAGTTGGCAGAAGTTGGCAGCAGCAGCAGCAGGAGCCCAAATATACACTGGAGTTGGCCTCAGGAGCCCAAAAATTGGATGAATCACACCCTGGAGTTGGCAGGAGTTGACAGTAGCAGCAGCAGGAGCCCAAATATACACTGGAGTTGGCCTCAGGAGCCCAAAAATTGGATGAATCACACCCTGGAGTTGGCAGAAGTTGGCAGCAGCAGCAGCAGGAGCCCAAATATACACTGGAGTTGGCCTCAGGAGCCCAAAAATTGGATGAATCACACCCTGGAGTTGGCAGGAGTTGACAGTAGCAGCAGCAGGAGCCCAAATATACACTGGAGTTGGCTTCAGGAGCCCAAAAATTGGATGAATCACACCCTGGAGTTGGCAGGAGTTGACACCAGCAGCAGCAGGAGCCCAAATATACACTGGAGTTGGCTTCAGGAGCCCAAAAATTGGATGAATCACACCCTGGAGTTGGCAGAAGTTGGCAGCAGCAGCAGCAGGAGCCCAAATATACACTGGAGTTGGCCTCAGGAGCCCAAAAATTGGATGAATCACACCCTGGAGTTGGCAGAAGTTGGCAGCAGCAGCAGCAGGAGCCCAAATATACACTGGAGTTGGCTTCAGGAGCCCAAAAATTGGATGAATCACACCCTGGAGTTGGCAGGAGTTGACAGTAGCAGCAGCAGGAGCCCAAATATACACTGGAGTTGGCTTCAGGAGCCCAAAAATTGGATGAATCACACCCTGGAGTTGGCAGGAGTTGACAGCAGCAGCAGCAGGAGCCCAAATATACACTGGAGTTGGCCTCAGGAGCCCAAAAATTGGATGAATCACACCCTGGAGTTGGCAGAAGTTGGCAGCAGCAGCAGCAGGAGCCCAAATATACACTGGAGTTGGCTTCAGGAGCCCAAAAATTGGATGAGTCACACCCTGGAGTTGGCAGAAGTTGGCAGCAGCAGCAGCAGGAGCCCAAATATACACTGGAGTTGGCTTCAGGAGCCCAAAAATTGGATGAATCACACCCTGGAGTTGGCAGAAGTTGGCAGCAGCAGCAGCAGGAGCCCAAATATACACTGGAGTTGGCTTCAGGAGCCCAAAAATTGGATGAATCACACCCTGGAGTTGGCAGGAGTTGGCAGCAGCAGCAGCAGGAGCCCAAATATACACTGGAGTTGGCTTCAGGAGCCCAAAAATTGGATGAATCACACCCTGGAGTTGGCAGGAGTTGACAGTAGCAGCAGCAGGAGCCCAAATATACACTGGAGTTGGCTTCAGGAGCCCAAAAATTGGATGAATCACACCATGGAGTTGGCAGGAGTTGACAGCAGCAGCAGCAGGAGCCCAAATATACACTGGAGTTGGCCTCAGGAGCCCAAAAATTGGATGAATCACACCCTGGAGTTGGCAGAAGTTGGCAGCAGCAGCAGCAGGAGCCCAAATATACACTGGAGTTGGCTTCAGGAGCCCAAAAATTGGATGAATCACACCCTGGAGTTGGCAGAAGTTGGCAGCAGCAGCAGCAGGAGCCCAAATATACACTGGAGTTGGCTTCAGGAGCCCAAAAATTGGATGAATCACACCCTGGAGTTGGCAGAAGTTGGCAGCAGCAGCAGCAGGAGCCCAAATATACACTGGAGTTGGCTTCAGGAGCCCAAAAATTGGATGAATCACACCCTGGAGTTGGCAGGAGTTGACAGTAGCAGCAGCAGGAGCCCAAATATACACTGGAGTTGGCTTCAGGAGCCCAACAATTGGATGAATCACACCCTGGAGTTGGCAGGAGTTGACAGTAGCAGCAGCAGGAGCCCAAATATACACTGGAGTTGGCTTCAGGAGCCCAAAAATTGGATGAATCACACCCTGGAGTTGGCAGAAGTTGGCAGCAGCAGCAGCAGGAGCCCAAATATACACTGGAGTTGGCTTCAGGAGCCCAAAAATTGGATGAATCACACCCTGGAGTTGGCAGAAGTTGGCAGCAGCAGCAGCAGGAGCCCAAATATACACTGGAGTTGGCCTCAGGAGCCCAAAAATTGGATGAATCACACCCTGGAGTTGGCAGAAGTTGGCAGCAGCAGCAGCAGGAGCCCAAATATACACTGGAGTTGGCTTCAGGAGCCCAAAAATTGGATGAATCACACCCTGGAGTTGGCAGAAGTTGGCAGCAGCAGCAGCAGGAGCCCAAATATACACTGGAGTTGGCCTCAGGAGCCCAAAAATTGGATGAATCACACCCTGGAGTTGGCAGGAGTTGACAGTAGCAGCAGCAGGAGCCCAAATATACACTGGAGTTGGCTTCAGGAGCCCAAAAATTGGATGAATCACACCCTGGAGTTGGCAGGAGTTGACACCAGCAGCAGCAGGAGCCCAAATATACACTGGAGTTGGCTTCAGGAGCCCAAAAATTGGATGAATCACACCCTGGAGTTGGCAGAAGTTGGCAGCAGCAGCAGCAGGAGCCCAAATATACACTGGAGTTGGCCTCAGGAGCCCAAAAATTGGATGAATCACACCCTGGAGTTGGCAGAAGTTGGCAGCAGCAGCAGCAGGAGCCCAAATATACACTGGAGTTGGCTTCAGGAGCCCAAAAATTGGATGAATCACACCCTGGAGTTGGCAGGAGTTGACAGTAGCAGCAGCAGGAGCCCAAATATACACTGGAGTTGGCTTCAGGAGCCCAAAAATTGGATGAATCACACCCTGGAGTTGGCAGGAGTTGACAGCAGCAGCAGCCCAAATATACACTGGAGTTGGCCTCAGGAGCCCAAAAATTGGATGAATCACACCCTGGAGTTGGCAGAAGTTGGCAGCAGCAGCAGCAGGAGCCCAAATATACACTGGAGTTGGCTTCAGGAGCCCAAAAATTGGATGAATCACACCCTGGAGTTGGCAGGAGTTGGCAGCAGCAGCAGCAGGAGCCCAAATATACACTGGAGTTGGCTTCAGGAGCCCAAAAATTGGATGAATCACACCCTGGAGTTGGCAGAAGTTGGCAGCAGCAGCAGCAGGAGCCCAAATATACACTGGAGTTGGCTTCAGGAGCCCAAAAATTGGATGAATCACACCCTGGAGTTGGCAGAAGTTGGCAGCAGCAGCAGCAGGAGCCCAAATATACACTGGAGTTGGCTTCAGGAGCCCAAAAATTGGATGAATCACACCCTGGAGTTGGCAGGAGTTGGCAGCAGCAGCAGCAGGAGCCCAAATATACACTGGAGTTGGCTTCAGGAGCCCAAAAATTGGATGAATCACACCCTGGAGTTGGCAGAAGTTGGCAGCAGCAGCAGCAGGAGCCCAAATATACACTGGAGTTGGCTTCAGGAGCCCAAAAATTGGATGAATCACACCCTGGAGTTGGCAGAAGTTGGCAGCAGCAGCAGCAGGAGCCCAAATATACACTGGAGTTGGCTTCAGGAGCCCAAAAATTGGATGAATCACACCCTGGAGTTGGCAGAAGTTGGCAGCAGCAGCAGCAGGAGCCCAAATATACACTGGAGTTGGCTTCAGGAGCCCAAAAATTGGATGAATCACACCCTGGAGTTGGCAGGAGTTGACAGTAGCAGCAGCAGGAGCCCAAATATACACTGGAGTTGGCTTCAGGAGCCCAACAATTGGATGAATCACACCCTGGAGTTGGCAGGAGTTGACAGTAGCAGCAGCAGGAGCCCAAATATACACTGGAGTTGGCTTCAGGAGCCCAAAAATTGGATGAATCACACCCTGGAGTTGGCAGAAGTTGGCAGCAGCAGCAGCAGGAGCCCAAATATACACTGGAGTTGGCTTCAGGAGCCCAAAAATTGGATGAATCACACCCTGGAGTTGGCAGAAGTTGGCAGCAGCAGCAGCAGGAGCCCAAATATACACTGGAGTTGGCCTCAGGAGCCCAAAAATTGGATGAATCACACCCTGGAGTTGGCAGAAGTTGGCAGCAGCAGCAGCAGGAGCCCAAATATACACTGGAGTTGGCTTCAGGAGCCCAAAAATTGGATGAATCACACCCTGGAGTTGGCAGAAGTTGGCAGCAGCAGCAGCAGGAGCCCAAATATACACTGGAGTTGGCCTCAGGAGCCCAAAAATTGGATGAATCACACCCTGGAGTTGGCAGGAGTTGACAGTAGCAGCAGCAGGAGCCCAAATATACACTGGAGTTGGCTTCAGGAGCCCAAAAATTGGATGAATCACACCCTGGAGTTGGCAGGAGTTGACAGCAGCAGCAGCAGGAGCCCAAATATACACTGGAGTTGGCCTCAGGAGCCCAAAAATTGGATGAATCACACCCTGGAGTTGGCAGAAGTTGGCAGCAGCAGCAGCAGGAGCCCAAATATACACTGGAGTTGGCTTCAGGAGCCCAAAAATTGGATGAATCACACCCTGGAGTTGGCAGGAGTTGACAGTAGCAGCAGCAGGAGCCCAAAAAATGGCCTAAAGACATAAATATGTTTTGCACCATTTGGAAAGTGTAAAACGTGGCACCATGCTGAATCTAGTCGCATGCATCAGGCATTGGTGGGTGGAAATCCTGGCTGATCCATCCCTGATTCATTTTGACAAAGGTGAGTCTCTCCACATTTTTAGTTGACAGACGAGTTCTCCTCGCCGTAACTATGGCCCCCGCCGCACTAAACACCCGCTCAGATGGCACGCTACTTGCCGGGCAGGACAGCTTTTCCAGGGCAAACTCTGCTAGTTGCGGCCACAAATCAAGTTTGGCTGCCCAGAAGTCCAGCGGATCCTCAAGGTGTGTTGGCATGGTCATGTCAAAGTATGACATGACCTGCTGGTTCAGGTCCTGCTCCAGGTCTTCCTGCTGCTCATGAGTAGCCTCACTATGCGGGTGTAGAAAGCTACTCATTAGCGACTGAAGACTGAGGCTGCTGCTGCTGATGGAGCTTCTGCTGCTGCTGCCAACCCCCCCAGCGGCCATGGCAGTGGAAGGTGAGCGCAGAGGTCCCCTCGAGTCAGACCTGCGAGAGTATGGACCATGGCGCAGATAGGCATCGGCCAACTGCCTACGTAGAATGTCTTTGTAGTAGTTGAGTTTGTCCTCCCTCTCGGTGGGTTTAAAAAATGCCCCCATTTTGTGCCGGAAGCGAGGGTCCAATAAGGTGGACAGCCAGAAGTCATCCCGCCGACAGATGGAAACAATTCTGGGGTCACTACGCAAGCATGTGAGCATGCTTCGTGCCATTTGCGCAAGTGACTCGGATGGACTACCTGTCTCCATCTCCACTGCATACTGCCACGGTGTGCCCGGGTCCTCTGTCTCTCCTTCCTCAAAAACCTCTAGCTCCTCTGGCTGCTCCTGCTCCTCCTCTCCTGTCCGCTGACTAGATAAACCAGCCATTTCGCCAAGCCTAAACTGTGTTTCGCTGGGCAACTCCTCCTCCTCCTCTTCCTCCTCCTCCTCCTCCAGTTCAGCTCCAACGGGGTTCATGTGGCCGTAAGATGTAAACGCCATGTCTCCAGTGCCCTGACCAGCCATGGTTTCCAACATGTGCTGTAGTACATGAAGCAGTGGAATCACGTCGTTCATCCCGTAATCCTGCCGACTGACAAATAAAGTGGCTTCCTCAAAGGGCCTGAGCAAACGGCAGGTGTCACGTATGAGCTGCCACTGGTTGACATTGAAGTTACACAGGGGAGTCCCCCTATCTGCTTGGATCATCAGGAAATCCGTGATGGCTTTTCTCTGTTCATAGAATCGGTCCAACATGTGAAGGGTGGAATTCCAACGGGTGGAAACATCGCAAATCAGACTATGTTGGGGGATACCATTCTGACGCTGTAGCTCAAGAAGGGTGTGTTTGGCGGTGTAGGAGTGGCTGAAGTGCATGCAAAGTTTCCGTGAAGTTGTTAGGATGTCCTGCAGATGGGGGGAACACTTCAGAAACCGCTTGACAACCAGATTGAAGACGTGAGCCATGCAGGGGGCATGGGTCAGGCTTCCTTGGCGCAGCGCAGACAAAATGTTCTTCCCATTGTCGGTAACCATGATTCCCATTTTAAGTTTTCTCGGAGTAAGCCATGTTTGGATTTCCTGATGAATACATTTAAGCAGTTCCTCCCCTGTGTGACTCCGTTCGCCAAGACAAACCATGTGAAGCACTGCGTGACACCTCCGTGCCCTGCACACATGGTAGACTGGAGGGGCACTGAGACTTGAGCCTACAGTGGAGGGTGAGGAGATGGCGGAGGATGAGGAGGCCGAGTCGCACGGTGTCACAGGCCCAATGGGCAGAGAGCGCGGAGGCCGAAGCGGCGTGACCTGTCCAAGTTGCTGCTGCAAAGGGACCACATTCACCCAGTGGGCCGTAAACGACATGTACTGCCCCTGACCGTAGTTACAGCTCCAGATGTCGGCGCTGCCATGTATTTTGCTACACACCGACAGGCTCAAGGACTGGCCCACCTTCTGTTCAACAAAAGTGTGCAGCGCTGGTACTGCCTTCTTGGCAAAGAAATGACGGCTTGGGACTCTCCACCTCGGCTCGGCACAAGCCATCAGTTCTCTGAAAGGTGCAGATTCCACCACCTGAAAAGGGAGCGACTGCAGCACCAGCAACTTGGACAGGAGCACATTCAGCTTCTGCGCCGTAGGATGAGTGGGCGCATACTGCTGTCTCTTGGACATGGCTTCGCTGATGGATTGCTGGCGGGATGCATGACTTGGAGGAGGAGGAGCAGGAGCGACAGAGGATGGGTATGACGCACAGCTGCCTTCGGCTGAGGTGCTGGAGCCTTGGCTGGCAGAAATTGGGAGCTCACTTGGTGAGGAAGCAGACTGGACCACCCCTTGGGAGCCTCGGTTCTCCCAGGTCGTTTTATGGTGACGCATCATATGTTGACGCAGGGCCGTGGTGCCAACATTTGGACCCTGGCCACGCTTCACCTTTTGCCTACATATCTTGCATGTGGCCATGTTACCCTCCTGCGGATGCCTCAGGAAAAACTGCCACACTGCCGAGTAGCTACTTTTCCCACCCCCTGGCCTCACTGATTCACTGCTGCTGTTGCCAACTCCAGGAACCCCTGCTCCACTACCTCCCGATAAGGTAGACTGCCGCACAGCAGGTGCTCTACCCCGGCCCCGGCCGGCTCCAGCCTTTGGAATTGTGCCCCCATGCTGACTGCTACCACCTTGCTGCCTCAGCTGCTGACTCCGGGGCAACCTGCACCCCTCTTCTCCTGATGATGACGATGAAGCCCCTTCATCACCCGGCTCCCAAGTGCGATCGGCTTCATCGTCATCATCATCATCATCACCGAGTTGTGGCTGTACGTCACTGATGTTCGTGGATTCGTCAACAGTGTCTGGCGCAGGAGCTGGAACGCTCGCAGCACCCACGACACTGTCCACATCACTATTTGTCTGCCTAGCTAAAGAAGCCACCTCCATTTCTTGGCTGGGCAGTAGCTGCTGACTGTCCTCTATCTGATGGTCCTCCTCACTAAAGAGTGGAGCTGAACCCAAAGCATAGGATACGTCGCTGGGGGAGGGAACGGCGTAGGCCAGAGGCAATGGGAGGACAGGGACTGCTCTCGGGGCATGCCAACTCAGGGTTGTGTCAGAGGAACCTACCGACCCTAGACTGGGGGTCTCAGACGTAAGTTGTGATGATGTTGTTGATGAGCGCGTCAACCAATCTACCACGGCAGATGCGTTACTGGTGGAGACCCGACCGCTAGCAGATACTGGCAGATTAGGTCTCTCAGCGTGACTCCTGCTGCTACTGGCCCCCAGTCTGATGCGAGCTCTGCCTGCGGAATCTTGGCCTCTGCCACTCCTCTTTTCACTTCCAGGCACTTGTCTGCCCGACATAGTCTAACTGGCGTGGTAGTAGGTGATATTTAAAAAAACCCCGGGCAGCGGTGGGTCTATATGAAACAGAATATAATGCACACCAAAAGTGAGCAGTAACACTCAGCCTCCAACAGGCCTGCTTAGTGTAAATAAGAGAGCTGCTTAGTGTAAATAAAGAGGGGTATGCTATGTTACAGAATGGGATGCCTCAACAGAAGTGCACCTGGCAGGCAGCAGTAAGCCTATGCCCAGCAAAAGTGTCTTATAATATAAATATAATAAGAGCAAATGCTTATATGGTCTTAAACAGAGGCTGCTTTAGTCACAGAATGGGATGCCCCAACAGGAATCGACCTGGCAGGGTCCAGTAGTGCTTTGGCCAGCAAAAGTGTCTTTATCAGGCTAATTTCAAATATGATAAGAGCAAATGCTTATATGGTCTTAAACAGAGGCTGCTGTAGTCACAGAATGGGATGCCCCAACAGGAATCGACCTGGCAGGGTCCAGTAGTGCTTTGGCCAGCAAAAGTGTCTTTATCAGGCCTAATTTCAAATATGATAAGAGCAAATGCTTATATGGTCTTAAACAGAGGCTGCTTTAGTCACAGAATGGGATGCCCTGGGCAGGAATGGACCTGGCAGGGTCCAGTAGTGCTTTGGCCAGCAAAAGTGTCTTTATCAGGCCTAATTTCAAATATGATAAGAGCAAATGCTTATATGGTCTTAAACAGAGGCTGCTGTAGTCACAGAATGGGATGCCCTGGGCAGGAATGGACCTGGCAGGGTCCAGTAGTGCTTTGGCCAGCAAAAGTGTCTTTATCAGGCCTAATTTCAAATATGATAAGAGCAAATGCTTATATGGTCTTAAACAGAGGCTGCTTTAGTCACAGAATGGGATGCCCTGGGCAGGAATGGACCTGGCAGGGTCCAGTAGTGCTTTGGCCAGCAAAAGTGTCTTTATCAGGCTAATTTCAAATATGATAAGAGCAAATGCTTATATGGTCTTAAACAGAGGCTGCTTTAGTCACAGAATGGGATGCCCTGGGCAGGAATGGACCTGGCAGGGTCCAGTAGTGCTTTGGCCAGCAAAAGTGTCTTTATCAGGCCTAATTTCAAATATGATAAGAGCAAATGCTTATATGGTCTTAAACAGAGGCTGCTTTAGTCACAGAATGGGATGCCCTGGGCAGGAATGGACCTGGCAGGGTCCAGTAGTGCTTTGGCCAGCAAAAGTGTCTTTATCAGGCTAATTTCAAATATGATAAGAGCAAATGCTTATATGGTCTTAACAGAGGCTGCTGTAGTCACAGAATGGGATGCCCTGGGCAGGAATGGACCTGGCAGGGTCCAGTAGTGCTTTGGCCAGCAAAAGTGTCTTTATCAGGCCTAATTTCAAATATGATAAGAGCAAATGCTTATATGGTCTTAAACAGAGGCTGCTTTAGTCACAGAATGGGATGCCCTGGGCAGGAATGGACCTGGCAGGGTCCAGTAGTGCTTTGGCCAGCAAAAGTGTCTTTATCAGGCCTAATTTCAAATATGATAAGAGCAAATGCTTATATGGTCTTAAACAGAGGCTGCTGTAGTCACAGAATGGGATGCCCCGGGCAGGAATCGACCTGGCAGGGTCCAGTAGTGCTTTGGCCAGCAAAAGTGTCTTTATCAGGCCTAATTTCAAATATGATAAGAGCAAATGCTTATATGGTCTTAAACAGAGGCTGCTTTAGTCACAGAATGGGATGCCCTGGGCAGGAATGGACCTGGCAGGGTCCAGTAGTGCTTTGGCCAGCAAAAGTGTCTTTATCAGGCCTAATTTCAAATATGATAACAGCAAATGCTTATATGGTCTTAAACAGAGGCTGCTGTAGTCACAGAATGGGATGCCCCAACAGGAATCGACCTGGCAGGGTCCAGTAGTGCTTTGGCCAGCAAAAGTGTCTTTATCAGGCCTAATTTCAAATATGATAAGAGCAAATGCTTATATGGTCTTAAACAGAGGCTGCTGTAGTCACAGAATGGGATGCCCTGGGCAGGAATGGACCTGGCAGGGTCCAGTAGTGCTTTGGCCAGCAAAAGTGTCTTTATCAGGCTAATTTCAAATATGATAAGAGCAAATGCTTATATGGTCTTAAACAGAGGCTGCTGTAGTCACAGAATGGGATGCCCCGGGCAGGAATCGACCTGGCAGGGTCCAGTAGTGCTTTGGCCAGCAAAAGTGTCTTTATCAGGCCTAATTTCAAATATGATAAGAGCAAATGCTTATATGGTCTTAAACAGAGGCTGCTTTAGTCACAGAATGGGATGCCCTGGGCAGGAATGGACCTGGCAGGGTCCAGTAGTGCTTTGGCCAGCAAAAGTGTCTTTATCAGGCTAATTTCAAATATGATAAGAGCAAATGCTTATATGGTCTTAAACAGAGGCTGCTTTAGTCACAGAATGGGATGCCCTGGGCAGGAATGGACCTGGCAGGGTCCAGTAGTGCTTTGCCCAGCAAAAGTGTCTTTATCAGGCTAATTTCAAATATGATAAGAGCAAATGCTTATATGGTCTTAAACAGAGGCTGCTGTAGTCACAGAATGGGATGCCCCGGGCAGGAATCGACCTGGCAGGGTCCAGTAGTGCTTTGGCCAGCAAAAGTGTCTTTATCAGGCCTAATTTCAAATATGATAAGAGCAAATGCTTATATGGTCTTAAACAGAGGCTGCTTTAGTCACAGAATGGGATGCCCTGGGCAGGAATGGACCTGGCAGGGTCCAGTAGTGCTTTGGCCAGCAAAAGTGTCTTTATCAGGCCTAATTTCAAATATGATAAGAGCAAATGCTTATATGGTCTTAAACAGAGGCTGCTGTAGTCACAGAATGGGATGCCCTGGGCAGGAATGGACCTGGCAGGGTCCAGTAGTGCTTTGGCCAGCAAAAGTGTCTTTATCAGGCCTAATTTCAAATATGATAAGAGCAAATGCTTATATGGTCTTAAACAGAGGCTGCTTTAGTCACAGAATGGGATGCCCTGGGCAGGAATGGACCTGGCAGGGTCCAGTAGTGCTTTGGCCAGCAAAAGTGTCTTTATCAGGCCTAATTTCAAATATGATAAGAGCAAATGCTTATATGGTCTTAAACAGAGGCTGCTTTAGTCACAGAATGGGATGCCCTGGGCAGGAATGGACCTGGCAGGGTCCAGTAGTGCTTTGGCCAGCAAAAGTGTCTTTATCAGGCTAATTTCAAATATGATAAGAGCAAATGCTTATATGGTCTTAAACAGAGGCTGCTGTAGTCACAGAATGGGATGCCCCAACAGGAATCGACCTGGCAGGGTCCAGTAGTGCTTTGGCCAGCAAAAGTGTCTTTATCAGGCCTAATTTCAAATATGATAAGAGCAAATGCTTATATGGTCTTAAACAGAGGCTGCTGTAGTCACAGAATGGGATGCCCTGGGCAGGAATGGACCTGGCAGGGTCCAGTAGTGCTTTGGCCAGCAAAAGTGTCTTTATCAGGCCTAATTTCAAATATGATAAGAGCAAATGCTTATATGGTCTTAAACAGAGGCTGCTGTAGTCACAGAATGGGATGCCCCAACAGGAATCGACCTGGCAGGGTCCAGTAGTGCTTTGGCCAGCAAAAGTGTCTTTATCAGGCCTAATTTCAAATATGATAAGAGCAAATGCTTATATGGTCTTAAACAGAGGCTGCTTTAGTCACAGAATGGGATGCCCTGGGCAGGAATGGACCTGGCAGGGTCCAGTAGTGCTTTGGCCAGCAAAAGTGTCTTTATCAGGCTAATTTCAAATATGATAAGAGCAAATGCTTATATGGTCTTAAACAGAGGCTGCTGTAGTCACAGAATGGGATGCCCCAACAGGAATCGACCTGGCAGGGTCCAGTAGTGCTTTGGCCAGCAAAAGTGTCTTTATCAGGCCTAATTTCAAATATGATAAGAGCAAATGCTTATATGGTCTTAAACAGAGGCTGCTGTAGTCACAGAATGGGATGCCCTGGGCAGGAATGGACCTGGCAGGGTCCAGTAGTGCTTTGGCCAGCAAAAGTGTCTTTATCAGGCCTAATTTCAAATATGATAAGAGCAAATGCTTATATGGTCTTAAACAGAGGCTGCTTTAGTCACAGAATGGGATGCCCTGGGCAGGAATGGACCTGGCAGGGTCCAGTAGTGCTTTGGCCAGCAAAAGTGTCTTTATCAGGCTAATTTCAAATATGATAAGAGCAAATGCTTATATGGTCTTAAACAGAGGCTGCTGTAGTCACAGAATGGGATGCCCCAACAGGAATCGACCTGGCAGGGTCCAGTAGTGCTTTGGCCAGCAAAAGTGTCTTTATCAGGCCTAATTTCAAATATGATAAGAGCAAATGCTTATATGGTCTTAAACAGAGGCTGCTGTAGTCACAGAATGGGATGCCCCAACAGGAATCGACCTGGCAGGGTCCAGTAGTGCTTTGGCCAGCAAAAGTGTCTTTATCAGGCCTAATTTCAAATATGATAAGAGCAAATGCTTATATGGTCTTAAACAGAGGCTGCTGTAGTCACAGAATGGGATGCCCTGGGCAGGAATGGACCTGGCAGGGTCCAGTAGTGCTTTGGCCAGCAAAAGTGTCTTTATCAGGCCTAATTTCAAATATGATAAGAGCAAATGCTTATATGGTCTTAAACAGAGGCTGCTTTAGTCACAGAATGGGATGCCCTGGGCAGGAATGGACCTGGCAGGGTCCAGTAGTGCTTTGGCCAGCAAAAGTGTCTTTATCAGGCTAATTTCAAATATGATAAGAGCAAATGCTTATATGGTCTTAAACAGAGGCTGCTGTAGTCACAGAATGGGATGCCCCAACAGGAATCGACCTGGCAGGGTCCAGTAGTGCTTTGGCCAGCAAAAGTGTCTTTATCAGGCCTAATTTCAAATATGATAAGAGCAAATGCTTATATGGTCTTAAACAGAGGCTGCTGTAGTCACAGAATGGGATGCCCCAACAGGAATCGACCTGGCAGGGTCCAGTAGTGCTTTGGCCAGCAAAAGTGTCTTTATCAGGCCTAATTTCAAATATGATAAGAGCAAATGCTTATATGGTCTTAAACAGAGGCTGCTTTAGTCACAGAATGGGATTCCCTGGGCAGGAATGGACCTGGCAGGGTCCAGTAGTGCTTTGGCCAGCAAAAGTGTCTTTATCAGGCTAATTTCAAATATGATAAGAGCAAATGCTTATATGGTCTTAAACAGAGGCTGCTGTAGTCACAGAATGGGATGCCCTGGGCAGGAATGGACCTGGCAGGGTCCAGTAGTGCTTTGGCCAGCAAAAGTGTCTTTATCAGGCTAATTTCAAATATGATAAGAGCAAATGCTTATATGGTCTTAAACAGAGGCTGCTGTAGTCACAGAATGGGATGCCCTGGGCAGGAATGGACCTGGCAGGGTCCAGTAGTGCTTTGGCCAGCAAAAGTGTCTTTATCAGGCCTAATTTCAAATATGATAAGAGCAAATGCTTATATGGTCTTAAACAGAGGCTGCTTTAGTCACAGAATGGGATGCCCTGGGCAGGAATGGACCTGGCAGGGTCCAGTAGTGCTTTGGCCAGCAAAAGTGTCTTTATCAGGCCTAATTTCAAATATGATAAGAGCAAATGCTTATATGGTCTTAAACAGAGGCTGCTTTAGTCACAGAATGGGATGCCCTGGGCAGGAATGGACCTGGCAGGGTCCAGTAGTGCTTTGGCCAGCAAAAGTGTCTTTATCAGGCCTAATTTCAAATATGATAAGAGCAAATGCTTATATGGTCTTAAACAGAGGCTGCTTTAGTCACAGAATGGGATGCCCTGGGCAGGAATGGACCTGGCAGGGTCCAGTAGTGCTTTGGCCAGCAAAAGTGCCTTTATCAGGCCTAATTTCAAATATGATAAGAGCAAATGCTTATATGGTCTTAAACAGAGGCTGCTTTAGTCACAGAATGGGATGCCCTGGGCAGGAATGGACCTGGCAGGGTCCAGTAGTGCTTTGGCCAGCAAAAGTGTCTTTATCAGGCTAATTTCAAATATGATAAGAGCAAATGCTTATATGGTCTTAAACAGAGGCTGCTGTAGTCACAGAATGGGATGCCCCGGGCAGGAATGGACCTGGCAGGGTCCAGTAGTGCTTTGGCCAGCAAAAGTGTCTTTATCAGGCCTAATTTCAAATATGATAAGAGCAAATGCTTATATGGTCTTAAACAGAGGCTGCTTTAGTCACAGAATGGGATGCCCTGGGCAGGAATGGACCTGGCAGGGTCCAGTAGTGCTTTGGCCAGCAAAAGTGTCTTTATCAGGCTAATTTCAAATATGATAAGAGCAAATGCTTATATGGTCTTAAACAGAGGCTGCTTTAGTCACAGAATGGGATGCCCTGGGCAGGAATGGACCTGGCAGGGTCCAGTAGTGCTTTGGCCAGCAAAAGTGTCTTTATCAGGCCTAATTTCAAATATGATAAGAGCAAATGCTTATATGGTCTTAAACAGAGGCTGCTTTAGTCACAGAATGGGATGCCCTGGGCAGGAATGGACCTGGCAGGGTCCAGTAGTGCTTTGGCCAGCAAAAGTGTCTTTATCAGGCTAATTTCAAATATGATAAAAGCAAATGCTTATATGGTCTTAAACAGAGGCTGCTGTAGTCACAGAATGGGATGCCCTGGGCAGGAATGGACCTGGCAGGGTCCAGTAGTGCTTTGGCCAGCAAAAGTGTCTTTATCAGGCCTAATTTCAAATATGATAAGAGCAAATGCTTATATGGTCTTAAACAGAGGCTGCTTTAGTCACAGAATGGGATGCCTCACAGCAGACTTAAGATCAGTTCAGTATATATGCACAGTTAGTT
>JAQIHN010000896.1:0-20559 GCA_027917425.1 Gastrophryne carolinensis
AGGTGACCACAATGGTGGCTGTTTTGAGCAGATTTCTTTCTGAGGGAAGAAGAAAAAGGCACTGCTGAGATTTGAACTCAGGATCTCCTGTTTACTAGACAGGCGCTTTAACCAACTAAGCCACAGCGCCATTTGTTGATGCCCAAACCCATACAGGCTGTGCTAAATTTTTCAAACAAGGCCTGCTGATGGACAAAGTTCTGCTAAAGTTTGAAAAGTGTGATGCTGTTAATTAGTAGCTGGGGTCCAGAAATCTCAGTAGGCATGAGGGTAGCGTGGCTGAGCGGTCTAAGGCGCTGGATTAAGGCTCCAGTCTCTTCGGAGGCGTGGGGTTCTAATCCCACCGCTGCCAGCTTACAAGCTTTTTCTGGCCCTGCATACAGCTGCTGCCATAGACAAAGCTTAAACTGCTTCAAATGAGGTCTCCTGGCATGCAGCAACAAGCTTGGCGCTTAAAGGCTTCTTTTGTTTAAATGTCTTACCTGCAGCAAGTAAAGTCTGCCCGTTGATGCCAGTAAGACCACTTTTCTTTTCATCAAACCCGTAAAAGCAAGGCAAAAGGTTATGGTTCCTTACTCTTGGAGGGCATACACTCGAGTCCCACCAATGCCATGTGGCCACTATTTCATTTGGCATTGAACCCTTTTTGCCATTTTACAGAGGGGTTAAACGTTCAGCCTAAGACATCTGCTTCCATGCTATGAAAAGAATTGTAACTTAAAAATCCCTTTTGATGAAGGCTTGACCCACAATTTGTAAAGGCCCCTGGTCTTAGCCGGTTGCTCCTCTTTTATCTTCAAGCAAAAAAGTTGATATTTTTGACTCCTATTGACTTTGAAAAAGGAGGCGAAAAGAACGACTGACCCTTTAAAATAGTTCATTTGAAATTAGTTAGTAATCCCTTAGAACTGAAGAAAATGGCTTGGTTTTTGGGTCAAGGACCGCATCCTGTGTGGTCATTAAGGAAACACCTAGGTGACCACAATGGTGGCTGTTTTGAGCAGATTCCTTTCTGAGGGAAGAAGAAAAAGGCACTGCTGAGATTTGAACTCAGGATCTCCTGTTTACTAGACAGGCGCTTTAACCAACTAAGCCACAGCGCCATTTGTTGATGCCCAAACCCATACAGGCTGTGCTAAATTTTTCAAACAAGGCCTGCTGATGGACAAAGTTCTGCTAAAGTTTGAAAAGTGTGATGCTGTTAATTAGTAGCTGGGGTCCAGAAATCTCAGTAGCCATGAGGGTAGCGTGGCCGAGCGGTCTAAGGCGCTGGATTAAGACTCCAGTCTCTTCGGAGGCGTGGGTTCAAATCCCACCGCTGCCAGCTTACAAGCTTTTTCTGGCCCTGCATACAGCTGCTGCCATAGACAAAGCTTAAACTGCTTCAAATGAGGTCTCCTGGCATGCAGCAACAAGCTTGGCGCTTAAAGGCTTCTTTTGTTTAAATGTCTTACCTGCAGCAAGTAAAGTCTGCCCGTTGATGCCAGTAAGACCACTTTTCATCAAACCCGTAAAAGCAAGGCAAAAGGTTATGGTTCCTTACTCTTGGAGGGCATACACTCGAGTCCCACCAATGCCATGTGGCCACTATTTCATTTGGCATTGAACCCTTTTTGCCATTTTACAGAGGGGGTTAAACGTTCAGCCTAAGACATCTGCTTCCATGCTATGAAAAGAATTGTAACTTAAAAATCCCTTTTGATGAAGGCTTGACCCACAATTCGTAAAGGCCCCTGGTCTTAGCCGGTTGCTCCTCTTTTATCTTGAAGCAAAAAAGTTGATATTTTTGACGCCTATTGGCTTTGAAAAAGGAGGCGAAAAGAACGACTGACCCTTTAAAATAGTTCATTTGAAACTAGTTAGTAATCCCTTAGAACTGAAGAAAATGGCTTGGTTTTGGGTCAAGGACCGCATCCTGGGTGGTCATTAAGGAAACACCTAGGTGACCACAATGGTGGCTGTTTTGAGCAGATTTCTTTCTGAGGGAAGAAGAAAAAGGCACTGCTGAGATTTGAACTCAGGATCTCCTGTTTACTAGACAGGCGCTTTAACCAACTAAGCCACAGCGCCATGTGTTGATGCCCAAACCCATACAGGCTTTGCTAAATTTTTCAAACAAGGCCTGCTGATGGACAAAGTTCTGCTAAAGTTTGAAAAGTGTGATGCTGTTAATTAGTAGCTGGGGTCCAGAAATCTCAGTAGGCATGAGGGTAGCGTGGCCGAGCGGTCTAAGGCGCTGGATTAAGGCTCCAGTCTCTTCGGAGGCGTGGGTTCAAATCCCACCGCTGCCAGCTTACAAGCTTTTTCTGGCCCTGCATGCAGCTGCTGCAATAGACAAAGCTTAAACGGCTTCAAATGAGGTCTCCTGGCATGCAGCAACAAGCTTGGCGCTTAAAGGCTTCTTTTGTTTAAATGTCTTACCTGCAGCAAGTAAAGTCTGCCCGTTGATGCCAGTAAGACCACTTTTCTTTTCATCAAACCCGTAAAAGCAAGGCAAAAGGTTATGGTTCCTTACTCTTGGAGGGCATACACTCGAGTCCCACCAATGCCATGTGGCCACTATTTCATTTGGCATTGAACCCTTTTTGCCATTTTACAGAGGGGTTAAACGTTCAGCCTAAGACATCTGCTTCCATGCTATGAAAAGAATTGTAACTTAAAAATCCCTTTTGATGAAGGCTTGACCCACAATTTGTAAAGGCCCCTGGTCTTAGCCGGTTGCTCCTCTTTTATCTTGAAGCAAAAAAGTTGATATTTTTGACGCCTATTGACTTTGAAAAAGGAGGCGAAAAAAACGACTGACCCTTTAAAATAGTTCATTTGAAATTAGTTAGTAATCCCTTAGAACTGAAGAAAATGGCTTGGTTTTGGGTCAAGGACCGCATCCTGGGTGGTCATTAAGGAAACACCTAGGTGACCACAATGGTGGCTGTTTTGAGCAGATTTCTTTCTGAGGGAAGAAGAAAAAGGCACTGCTGAGATTTGAACTCAGGATCTCCTGTTTACTAGACAGGCGCTTTAACCAACTAAGCCACAGCGCCATGTGTTGATGCCCAAACCCATACAGGCTTTGCTAAATTTTTCAAACAAGGCCTGCTGATGGACAAAGTTCTGCTAAAGTTTGAAAAGTGTGATGCTGTTAATTAGTAGCTGGGGTCCAGAAACCTCAGTAGGCATGAGGGTAGCGTGGCCGAGCGGTCTAAGGCGCTGGATTAAGGATCCAGTCTCTTCGGAGGCGTGGGTTCAAATCCCACCGCTGCCAGTTTACAAGCTTTTTCTGGCCCTGCATACAGCTGCTGCCATAGACAAAGCTTAAACAGCTTCAAATGAGGTCTCCTGGCATGCAGCAACAAGCTTGGCGCTTAAAGGCTTCTTTTGTTTAAATGTCTTACCTGCAGCAAGTAAAGTCTGCCCGTTGATGCCAGTAAGACCACTTTTCTTTTCATCAAACCCGTAAAAGCAAGGCAAAAGGTTATGGTTCCTTACTCTTGGAGGGCATACACTCGAGTCCCACCAATGCCATGTGGCCACTATTTCATTTGGCATTGAACCCTTTTTGCCATTTTACAGAGGGGTTAAACGTTCAGCCTAAGACATCTGCTTCCATGCTATGAAAAGAATTGTAACTTAAAAATCCCTTTTGATGAAGGCTTGACCCACAATTTGTAAAGGCCCCTGGTCTTAGCCGGTTGCTCCTCTTTTATCTTCAAGCAAAAAAGTTGATATTTTTGACGCCTATTGGCTTTGAAAAAGGAGGCGAAAGGAACGACTGACCCTTTAAAATAGTTCATTTGAAATTAGTTAGTAATCCCTTAGAACTGAAGAAAATGGCTTGGTTTTGGGTCAAGGACCGCATCCTGGGTGGTCATTAAGGAAACACCTAGGTGACCACAATGGTGGCTGTTTTGAGCAGATTTCTTTCTGAGGGAAGAAGAAAAAGGCACTGCTGAGATTTGAACTCAGGATCTCCTGTTTACTAGACAGGCGCTTTAACCAACTAAGCCACAGCGCCATGTGTTGATGCCCAAACCCATACAGGCTTTGCTAAATTTTTCAAACAAGGCCTGCTGATGGACAAAGTTCTGCTAAAGTTTGAAAAGTGTGATGCTGTAAATTAGTAGCTGGGGTCCAGAAATCTCAGTAGGCATGAGGGTAGCGTGGCCGAGCGGTCTAAGGCGCTGGATTAAGGCTCCAGTCTCTTCGGAGGCGTGGGTTCAAATCCCACCGCTGCCAGCTTACAAGCTTTTTCTGGCCCTGCATACAGCTGCTGCCATAGACAAAGCTTAAACTGCTTCAAATGAGGTCTCCTGGCATGCAGCAACAAGCTTGGCGCTTAAAGGCTTCTTTTGTTTAAATGTCTTACCTGCAGCAAGTAAAGTCTGCCCGTTGATGCCAGTAAGACCACTTTTCTTTTCATCAAACCCGTAAAAGCAAGGCAAAAGGTTATGGTTCCTTACTCTTGGAGGGCATACACTCGAGTCCCACCAATGCCATGTGGCCACTATTTCATTTGGCATTGAACCCTTTTTGCCATTTTACAGAGGGGTTAAACGTTCAGCCTAAGACATCTGCTTCCATGCTATGAAAAGAATTGTAACTTAAAAATCCCTTTTGATGAAGGCTTGACCCACAATTTGTAAAGGCCCCTGGTCTTAGCCGGTTGCTCCTCTTTTATCTTGAAGCAAAAAAGTTGATATTTTTGACGCCTATTGGCTTTGAAAAAGGAGGCGAAAGGAACGACTGACCCTTTAAAATAGTTCATTTGAAATTAGTTAGTAATCCCTTAGAACTGAAGAAATCGGCTTGGTTTTGGGTCAAGGACCGCATCCTGGGTGGTCATTAAGGAAACACCTAGGTGACCACAATGGTGGCTGTTTTGAGCAGATTTCTTTCTGAGGGAAGAAGAAAAAGGCACTGCTGAGATTTGAACTCAGGATCTCCTGTTTACTAGACAGGCGCTTTAACCAACTAAGCCACAGCGCCATGTGTTGATGCCCAAACCCATACAGGCTTTGCTAAATTTTTCAAACAAGGCCTGCTGATGGACAAAGTTCTGCTAAAGTTTGAAAAGTGTGATGCTGTTAATTAGTAGCTGGGGTCTAGAAATCTCAGTAGGCATGAGGGTAGCGTGGCCGAGCGGTCTAAGGCGCTGGATTAAGGATCCAGTCTCTTCGGAGGCGTGGGTTCAAATCCCACCGCTGCCAGTTTACAAGCTTTTTCTGGCCCTGCATACAGCTGCTGCCATAGACAAAGCTTAAACAGCTTCAAATGAGGTCTCCTGGCATGCAGCAACAAGCTTGGCGCTTAAAGGCTTCTTTTGTTTAAATGTCTTACCTGCAGCAAGTAAAGTCTGCCCGTTGATGCCAGTAAGACCACTTTTCTTTTCATCAAACCCGTAAAAGCAAGGCAAAAGGTTATGGTTCCTTACTCTTGGAGGGCATACACTCGAGTCCCACCAATGCCATGTGGCCACTATTTCATTTGGCATTGAACCCTTTTTGCCATTTTACAGAGGGGTTAAACGTTCAGCCTAAGACATCTGCTTCCATGCTATGAAAAGAATTGTAACTTAAAAATCCCTTTTGATGAAGGCTTGACCCACAATTTGTAAAGGCCCCTGGTCTTAGCCGGTTGCTCCTCTTTTATCTTGAAGCAAAAAAGTTGATATTTTTGACGCCTATTGGCTTTGAAAAAGGAGGCGAAAGGAACGACTGACCCTTTAAAATAGTTCATTTGAAATTAGTTAGTAATCCCTTAGAACTGAAGAAAATGGCTTGGTTTTGGGTCAAGGACCGCATCCTGGGTGGTCATTAAGGAAACACCTAGGTGACCACAATGGTGGCTGTTTTGAGCAGATTTCTTTCTGAGGGAAGAAGAAAAAGGCACTGCTGAGATTTGAACTCAGGATCTCCTGTTTACTAGACAGGCGCTTTAACCAACTAAGCCACAGCGCCATGTGTTGATGCCCAAACCCATACAGGCTTTGCTAAATTTTTCAAACAAGGCCTGCTGATGGACAAAGTTCTGCTAAAGTTTGAAAAGTGTGATGCTGTAAATTAGTAGCTGGGGTCCAGAAATCTCAGTAGGCATGAGGGTAGCGTGGCCGAGCGGTCTAAGGCGCTGGATTAAGGCTCCAGTCTCTTCGGAGGTGTGGGTTCAAATCCCACCGCTGCCAGCTTACAAGCTTTTTCTGGCCCTGCATACAGCTGCTGCCTCAGACAAAGCTTAAACTACTTCAAATGAGGTCTCCTGGCATGCAGCAACAAGCTTGGCGCTTAAAGGCTTCTTTTGTTTAAATGTCTTACCTGCAGCAAGTAAAGTCTGCCCGTTGATGCCAGTAAGACCACTTTTCTTTTCATCAAACCCGTAAAAGCAAGGCAAAAGGTTATGGTTCCTTACTCTTGGAGGGCATACACTCGAGTCCCACCAATGCCATGTGGCCACTATTTCATTTGGCATTGAACCCTTTTTGCCATTTTACAGAGGGGTTAAACGTTCAGCCTAAGACATCTGCTTCCATGCTATGAAAAGAATTGTAACTTAAAAATCCCTTTTGATGAAGGCTTGACCCACAATTTGTAAAGGCCCCTGGTCTTAGCCGGTTGCTCCTCTTTTATCTTGAAGCAAAAAAGTTGATATTTTTGACGCCTATTGGCTTTGAAAAAGGAGGCGAAAAGAACGACTGAACCTTTAAAATAGTTCATTTGAAATTAGTTAGTAATCCCTTAGAACTGAAGAAAATGGCTTGGTTTTTGGGTCAAGGACCGCATCCTGGGTGGTCATTAAGGAAACACCTAGGTGACCACAATGGTGGCTGTTTTGAGCAGATTCCTTTCTGAGGGAAGAAGAAAAAGGCACTGCTGAGATTTGAACTCAGGATCTCCTGTTTACTAGACAGGCGCTTTAACCAACTAAGCCACAGCGCCATTTGTTGATGCCCAAACCCATACAGGCTGTGCTAAATTTTTCAAACAAGGCCTGCTGATGGACAAAGTTCTGCTAAAGTTTGAAAAGTGTGATGCTGTTAATTAGTAGCTGGGGTCCAGAAATCTCAGTAGCCATGAGGGTAGCGTGGCCGAGCGGTCTAAGGCGCTGGATTAAGACTCCAGTCTCTTCGGAGGCGTGGGTTCAAATCCCACCGCTGCCAGCTTACAAGCTTTTTCTGGCCCTGCATACAGCTGCTGCCATAGACAAAGCTTAAACTGCTTCAAATGAGGTCTCCTGGCATGCAGCAACAAGCTTGGCGCTTAAAGGCTTCATTTGTTTAAATGTCTTACCTGCAGCAAGTAAAGTCTGCCCGTTGATGCCAGTAAGACCACTTTTCTTTTCATCAAACCCGTAAAAGCAAGGCAAAAGGTTATGGTTCCTTACTCTTGGAGGGCATACACTCGAGTCCCACCAATGCCATGTGGCCACTATTTCATTTGGCATTGAACCCTTTTTGCCATTTTACAGAGGGGTTAAACGTTCAGCCTAAGACATCTGCTTCCATGCTATGAAAAGAATTGTAACTTAAAAATCCCTTTTGATGAAGGCTTGACCCACAATTTGTAAAGGCCCCTGGTCTTAGCCGGTTGCTCCTCTTTTATCTTCAAGCAAAAAAGTTGATATTTTTGACGCCTATTGACTTTGAAAAAGGAGGCGAAAAGAACGACTGACCCTTTAAAATAGTTCATTTGAAATTAGTTAGTAATCCCTTAGAACTGAAGAAAATGGCTTGGTTTTTGGGTCAAGGACCGCATCCTGGGTGGTCATTAAGGAAACACCTAGGTGACCACAATGGTGGCTGTTTTGAGCAGATTCCTTTCTGAGGGAAGAAGAAAAAGGCACTGCTGAGATTTGAACTCAGGATCTCCTGTTTACTAGACAGGCGCTTTAACCAACTAAGCCACAGCGCCATTTGTTGATGCCCAAACCCATACAGGCTGTGCTAAATTTTTCAAACAAGGCCTGCTGATGGACAAAGTTCTGCTAAAGTTTGAAAAGTGTGATGCTGTTAATTAGTAGCTGGGGTCCAGAAATCTCAGTAGCCATGAGGGTAGCGTGGCCGAGCGGTCTAAGGCGCTGGATTAAGACTCCAGTCTCTTCGGAGGCGTGGGTTCAAATCCCACCGCTGCCAGCTTACAAGCTTTTTCTGGCCCTGCATACAGCTGCTGCCATAGACAAAGCTTAAACTGCTTCAAATGAGGTCTCCTGGCATGCAGCAACAAGCTTGGCGCTTAAAGGCTTCTTTTGTTTAAATGTCTTACCTGCAGCAAGTAAAGTCTGCCCGTTGATGCCAGTAAGACCACTTTTCATCAAACCCGTAAAAGCAAGGCAAAAGGTTATGGTTCCTTACTCTTGGAGGGCATACACTCGAGTCCCACCAATGCCATGTGGCCACTATTTCATTTGGCATTGAACCCTTTTTGCCATTTTACAGAGGGGTTAAACGTTCAGCCTAAGACATCTGCTTCCATGCTATGAAAAGAATTGTAACTTAAAAATCCCTTTTGATGAAGGCTTGACCCACAATTCGTAAAGGCCCCTGGTCTTAGCCGGTTGCTCCTCTTTTATCTTGAAGCAAAAAAGTTGATATTTTTGACGCCTATTGGCTTTGAAAAAGGAGGCGAAAAGAACGACTGACCCTTTAAAATAGTTCATTTGAAACTAGTTAGTAATCCCTTAGAACTGAAGAAAATGGCTTGGTTTTGGGTCAAGGACCGCATCCTGGGTGGTCATTAAGGAAACACCTAGGTGACCACAATGGTGGCTGTTTTGAGCAGATTTCTTTCTGAGGGAAGAAGAAAAAGGCACTGCTGAGATTTGAACTCAGGATCTCCTGTTTACTAGACAGGCGCTTTAACCAACTAAGCCACAGCGCCATGTGTTGATGCCCAAACCCATACAGGCTTTGCTAAATTTTTCAAACAAGGCCTGCTGATGGACAAAGTTCTGCTAAAGTTTGAAAAGTGTGATGCTGTTAATTAGTAGCTGGGGTCCAGAAATCTCAGTAGGCATGAGGGTAGCGTGGCCGAGCGGTCTAAGGCGCTGGATTAAGGCTCCAGTCTCTTCGGAGGCGTGGGTTCAAATCCCACCGCTGCCAGCTTACAAGCTTTTTCTGGCCCTGCATGCAGCTGCTGCAATAGACAAAGCTTAAACGGCTTCAAATGAGGTCTCCTGGCATGCAGCAACAAGCTTGGCGCTTAAAGGCTTCTTTTGTTTAAATGTCTTACCTGCAGCAAGTAAAGTCTGCCCGTTGATGCCAGTAAGACCACTTTTCTTTTCATCAAACCCGTAAAAGCAAGGCAAAAGGTTATGGTTCCTTACTCTTGGAGGGCATACACTCGAGTCCCACCAATGCCATGTGGCCACTATTTCATTTGGCATTGAACCCTTTTTGCCATTTTACAGAGGGGTTAAACGTTCAGCCTAAGACATCTGCTTCCATGCTATGAAAAGAATTGTAACTTAAAAATCCCTTTTGATGAAGGCTTGACCCACAATTTGTAAAGGCCCCTGGTCTTAGCCGGTTGCTCCTCTTTTATCTTGAAGCAAAAAAGTTGATATTTTTGACGCCTATTGACTTTGAAAAAGGAGGCGAAAAAAACGACTGACCCTTTAAAATAGTTCATTTGAAATTAGTTAGTAATCCCTTAGAACTGAAGAAAATGGCTTGGTTTTGGGTCAAGGACCGCATCCTGGGTGGTCATTAAGGAAACACCTAGGTGACCACAATGGTGGCTGTTTTGAGCAGATTTCTTTCTGAGGGAAGAAGAAAAAGGCACTGCTGAGATTTGAACTCAGGATCTCCTGTTTACTAGACAGGCGCTTTAACCAACTAAGCCACAGCGCCATGTGTTGATGCCCAAACCCATACAGGCTTTGCTAAATTTTTCAAACAAGGCCTGCTGATGGACAAAGTTCTGCTAAAGTTTGAAAAGTGTGATGCTGTTAATTAGTAGCTGGGGTCCAGAAACCTCAGTAGGCATGAGGGTAGCGTGGCCGAGCGGTCTAAGGCGCTGGATTAAGGATCCAGTCTCTTCGGAGGCGTGGGTTCAAATCCCACCGCTGCCAGTTTACAAGCTTTTTCTGGCCCTGCATACAGCTGCTGCCATAGACAAAGCTTAAACAGCTTCAAATGAGGTCTCCTGGCATGCAGCAACAAGCTTGGCGCTTAAAGGCTTCTTTTGTTTAAATGTCTTACCTGCAGCAAGTAAAGTCTGCCCGTTGATGCCAGTAAGACCACTTTTCTTTTCATCAAACCCGTAAAAGCAAGGCAAAAGGTTATGGTTCCTTACTCTTGGAGGGCATACACTCGAGTCCCACCAATGCCATGTGGCCACTATTTCATTTGGCATTGAACCCTTTTTGCCATTTTACAGAGGGGTTAAACGTTCAGCCTAAGACATCTGCTTCCATGCTATGAAAAGAATTGTAACTTAAAAATCCCTTTTGATGAAGGCTTGACCCACAATTTGTAAAGGCCCCTGGTCTTAGCCGGTTGCTCCTCTTTTATCTTCAAGCAAAAAAGTTGATATTTTTGACGCCTATTGGCTTTGAAAAAGGAGGCGAAAGGAACGACTGACCCTTTAAAATAGTTCATTTGAAATTAGTTAGTAATCCCTTAGAACTGAAGAAAATGGCTTGGTTTTGGGTCAAGGACCGCATCCTGGGTGGTCATTAAGGAAACACCTAGGTGACCACAATGGTGGCTGTTTTGAGCAGATTTCTTTCTGAGGGAAGAAGAAAAAGGCACTGCTGAGATTTGAACTCAGGATCTCCTGTTTACTAGACAGGCGCTTTAACCAACTAAGCCACAGCGCCATGTGTTGATGCCCAAACCCATACAGGCTTTGCTAAATTTTTCAAACAAGGCCTGCTGATGGACAAAGTTCTGCTAAAGTTTGAAAAGTGTGATGCTGTAAATTAGTAGCTGGGGTCCAGAAATCTCAGTAGGCATGAGGGTAGCGTGGCCGAGCGGTCTAAGGCGCTGGATTAAGGCTCCAGTCTCTTCGGAGGCGTGGGTTCAAATCCCACCGCTGCCAGCTTACAAGCTTTTTCTGGCCCTGCATACAGCTGCTGCCATAGACAAAGCTTAAACTGCTTCAAATGAGGTCTCCTGGCATGCAGCAACAAGCTTGGCGCTTAAAGGCTTCTTTTGTTTAAATGTCTTACCTGCAGCAAGTAAAGTCTGCCCGTTGATGCCAGTAAGACCACTTTTCTTTTCATCAAACCCGTAAAAGCAAGGCAAAAGGTTATGGTTCCTTACTCTTGGAGGGCATACACTCGAGTCCCACCAATGCCATGTGGCCACTATTTCATTTGGCATTGAACCCTTTTTGCCATTTTACAGAGGGGTTAAACGTTCAGCCTAAGACATCTGCTTCCATGCTATGAAAAGAATTGTAACTTAAAAATCCCTTTTGATGAAGGCTTGACCCACAATTTGTAAAGGCCCCTGGTCTTAGCCGGTTGCTCCTCTTTTATCTTCAAGCAAAAAAGTTGATATTTTTGACGCCTATTGGCTTTGAAAAAGGAGGCGAAAGGAACGACTGACCCTTTAAAATAGTTCATTTGAAATTAGTTAGTAATCCCTTAGAACTGAAGAAAATGGCTTGGTTTTGGGTCAAGGACCGCATCCTGGGTGGTCATTAAGGAAACACCTAGGTGACCACAATGGTGGCTGTTTTGAGCAGATTTCTTTCTGAGGGAAGAAGAAAAAGGCACTGCTGAGATTTGAACTCAGGATCTCCTGTTTACTAGACAGGCGCTTTAACCAACTAAGCCACAGCGCCATGTGTTGATGCCCAAACCCATACAGGCTTTGCTAAATTTTTCAAACAAGGCCTGCTGATGGACAAAGTTCTGCTAAAGTTTGAAAAGTGTGATGCTGTAAATTAGTAGCTGGGGTCCAGAAATCTCAGTAGGCATGAGGGTAGCGTGGCCGAGCGGTCTAAGGCGCTGGATTAAGGCTCCAGTCTCTTCGGAGGCGTGGGTTCAAATCCCACCGCTGCCAGCTTACAAGCTTTTTCTGGCCCTGCATACAGCTGCTGCCATAGACAAAGCTTAAACTGCTTCAAATGAGGTCTCCTGGCATGCAGCAACAAGCTTGGCGCTTAAAGGCTTCTTTTGTTTAAATGTCTTACCTGCAGCAAGTAAAGTCTGCCCGTTGATGCCAGTAAGACCACTTTTCTTTTCATCAAACCCGTAAAAGCAAGGCAAAAGGTTATGGTTCCTTACTCTTGGAGGGCATACACTCGAGTCCCACCAATGCCATGTGGCCACTATTTCATTTGGCATTGAACCCTTTTTGCCATTTTACAGAGGGGTTAAACGTTCAGCCTAAGACATCTGCTTCCATGCTATGAAAAGAATTGTAACTTAAAAATCCCTTTTGATGAAGGCTTGACCCACAATTTGTAAAGGCCCCTGGTCTTAGCCGGTTGCTCCTCTTTTATCTTGAAGCAAAAAAGTTGATATTTTTGACGCCTATTGGCTTTGAAAAAGGAGGCGAAAGGAACGACTGACCCTTTAAAATAGTTCATTTGAAATTAGTTAGTAATCCCTTAGAACTGAAGAAATCGGCTTGGTTTTGGGTCAAGGACCGCATCCTGGGTGGTCATTAAGGAAACACCTAGGTGACCACAATGGTGGCTGTTTTGAGCAGATTTCTTTCTGAGGGAAGAAGAAAAAGGCACTGCTGAGATTTGAACTCAGGATCTCCTGTTTACTAGACAGGCGCTTTAACCAACTAAGCCACAGCGCCATGTGTTGATGCCCAAACCCATACAGGCTTTGCTAAATTTTTCAAACAAGGCCTGCTGATGGACAAAGTTCTGCTAAAGTTTGAAAAGTGTGATGCTGTTAATTAGTAGCTGGGGTCTAGAAATCTCAGTAGGCATGAGGGTAGCGTGGCCGAGCGGTCTAAGGCGCTGGATTAAGGATCCAGTCTCTTCGGAGGCGTGGGTTCAAATCCCACCGCTGCCAGTTTACAAGCTTTTTCTGGCCCTGCATACAGCTGCTGCCATAGACAAAGCTTAAACAGCTTCAAATGAGGTCTCCTGGCATGCAGCAACAAGCTTGGCGCTTAAAGGCTTCTTTTGTTTAAATGTCTTACCTGCAGCAAGTAAAGTCTGCCCGTTGATGCCAGTAAGACCACTTTTCTTTTCATCAAACCCGTAAAAGCAAGGCAAAAGGTTATGGTTCCTTACTCTTGGAGGGCATACACTCGAGTCCCACCAATGCCATGTGGCCACTATTTCATTTGGCATTGAACCCTTTTTGCCATTTTACAGAGGGGTTAAACGTTCAGCCTAAGACATCTGCTTCCATGCTATGAAAAGAATTGTAACTTAAAAATCCCTTTTGATGAAGGCTTGACCCACAATTTGTAAAGGCCCCTGGTCTTAGCCGGTTGCTCCTCTTTTATCTTGAAGCAAAAAAGTTGATATTTTTGACGCCTATTGGCTTTGAAAAAGGAGGCGAAAGGAACGACTGACCCTTTAAAATAGTTCATTTGAAATTAGTTAGTAATCCCTTAGAACTGAAGAAAATGGCTTGGTTTTGGGTCAAGGACCGCATCCTGGGTGGTCATTAAGGAAACACCTAGGTGACCACAATGGTGGCTGTTTTGAGCAGATTTCTTTCTGAGGGAAGAAGAAAAAGGCACTGCTGAGATTTGAACTCAGGATCTCCTGTTTACTAGACAGGCGCTTTAACCAACTAAGCCACAGCGCCATGTGTTGATGCCCAAACCCATACAGGCTTTGCTAAATTTTTCAAACAAGGCCTGCTGATGGACAAAGTTCTGCTAAAGTTTGAAAAGTGTGATGCTGTAAATTAGTAGCTGGGGTCCAGAAATCTCAGTAGGCATGAGGGTAGCGTGGCCGAGCGGTCTAAGGCGCTGGATTAAGGCTCCAGTCTCTTCGGAGGTGTGGGTTCAAATCCCACCGCTGCCAGCTTACAAGCTTTTTCTGGCCCTGCATACAGCTGCTGCCTCAGACAAAGCTTAAACTACTTCAAATGAGGTCTCCTGGCATGCAGCAACAAGCTTGGCGCTTAAAGGCTTCTTTTGTTTAAATGTCTTACCTGCAGCAAGTAAAGTCTGCCCGTTGATGCCAGTAAGACCACTTTTCTTTTCATCAAACCCGTAAAAGCAAGGCAAAAGGTTATGGTTCCTTACTCTTGGAGGGCATACACTCGAGTCCCACCAATGCCATGTGGCCACTATTTCATTTGGCATTGAACCCTTTTTGCCATTTTACAGAGGGGTTAAACGTTCAGCCTAAGACATCTGCTTCCATGCTATGAAAAGAATTGTAACTTAAAAATCCCTTTTGATGAAGGCTTGACCCACAATTTGTAAAGGCCCCTGGTCTTAGCCGGTTGCTCCTCTTTTATCTTGAAGCAAAAAAGTTGATATTTTTGACGCCTATTGGCTTTGAAAAAGGAGGCGAAAAGAACGACTGAACCTTTAAAATAGTTCATTTGAAATTAGTTAGTAATCCCTTAGAACTGAAGAAAATGGCTTGGTTTTTGGGTCAAGGACCGCATCCTGGGTGGTCATTAAGGAAACACCTAGGTGACCACAATGGTGGCTGTTTTGAGCAGATTCCTTTCTGAGGGAAGAAGAAAAAGGCACTGCTGAGATTTGAACTCAGGATCTCCTGTTTACTAGACAGGCGCTTTAACCAACTAAGCCACAGCGCCATTTGTTGATGCCCAAACCCATACAGGCTGTGCTAAATTTTTCAAACAAGGCCTGCTGATGGACAAAGTTCTGCTAAAGTTTGAAAAGTGTGATGCTGTTAATTAGTAGCTGGGGTCCAGAAATCTCAGTAGCCATGAGGGTAGCGTGGCCGAGCGGTCTAAGGCGCTGGATTAAGACTCCAGTCTCTTCGGAGGCGTGGGTTCAAATCCCACCGCTGCCAGCTTACAAGCTTTTTCTGGCCCTGCATACAGCTGCTGCCATAGACAAAGCTTAAACTGCTTCAAATGAGGTCTCCTGGCATGCAGCAACAAGCTTGGCGCTTAAAGGCTTCATTTGTTTAAATGTCTTACCTGCAGCAAGTAAAGTCTGCCCGTTGATGCCAGTAAGACCACTTTTCTTTTCATCAAACCCGTAAAAGCAAGGCAAAAGGTTATGGTTCCTTACTCTTGGAGGGCATACACTCGAGTCCCACCAATGCCATGTGGCCACTATTTCATTTGGCATTGAACCCTTTTTGCCATTTTACAGAGGGGTTAAACGTTCAGCCTAAGACATCTGCTTCCATGCTATGAAAAGAATTGTAACTTAAAAATCCCTTTTGATGAAGGCTTGACCCACAATTTGTAAAGGCCCCTGGTCTTAGCCGGTTGCTCCTCTTTTATCTTCAAGCAAAAAAGTTGATATTTTTGACGCCTATTGACTTTGAAAAAGGAGGCGAAAAGAACGACTGACCCTTTAAAATAGTTCATTTGAAATTAGTTAGTAATCCCTTAGAACTGAAGAAAATGGCTTGGTTTTTGGGTCAAGGACCGCATCCTGGGTGGTCATTAAGGAAACACCTAGGTGACCACAATGGTGGCTGTTTTGAGCAGATTCCTTTCTGAGGGAAGAAGAAAAAGGCACTGCTGAGATTTGAACTCAGGATCTCCTGTTTACTAGACAGGCGCTTTAACCAACTAAGCCACAGCGCCATTTGTTGATGCCCAAACCCATACAGGCTGTGCTAAATTTTTCAAACAAGGCCTGCTGATGGACAAAGTTCTGCTAAAGTTTGAAAAGTGTGATGCTGTTAATTAGTAGCTGGGGTCCAGAAATCTCAGTAGCCATGAGGGTAGCGTGGCCGAGCGGTCTAAGGCGCTGGATTAAGACTCCAGTCTCTTCGGAGGCGTGGGTTCAAATCCCACCGCTGCCAGCTTACAAGCTTTTTCTGGCCCTGCATACAGCTGCTGCCATAGACAAAGCTTAAACTGCTTCAAATGAGGTCTCCTGGCATGCAGCAACAAGCTTGGCGCTTAAAGGCTTCTTTTGTTTAAATGTCTTACCTGCAGCAAGTAAAGTCTGCCCGTTGATGCCAGTAAGACCACTTTTCATCAAACCCGTAAAAGCAAGGCAAAAGGTTATGGTTCCTTACTCTTGGAGGGCATACACTCGAGTCCCACCAATGCCATGTGGCCACTATTTCATTTGGCATTGAACCCTTTTTGCCATTTTACAGAGGGGTTAAACGTTCAGCCTAAGACATCTGCTTCCATGCTATGAAAAGAATTGTAACTTAAAAATCCCTTTTGATGAAGGCTTGACCCACAATTCGTAAAGGCCCCTGGTCTTAGCCGGTTGCTCCTCTTTTATCTTGAAGCAAAAAAGTTGATATTTTTGACGCCTATTGGCTTTGAAAAAGGAGGCGAAAAGAACGACTGACCCTTTAAAATAGTTCATTTGAAACTAGTTAGTAATCCCTTAGAACTGAAGAAAATGGCTTGGTTTTGGGTCAAGGACCGCATCCTGGGTGGTCATTAAGGAAACACCTAGGTGACCACAATGGTGGCTGTTTTGAGCAGATTTCTTTCTGAGGGAAGAAGAAAAAGGCACTGCTGAGATTTGAACTCAGGATCTCCTGTTTACTAGACAGGCGCTTTAACCAACTAAGCCACAGCGCCATGTGTTGATGCCCAAACCCATACAGGCTTTGCTAAATTTTTCAAACAAGGCCTGCTGATGGACAAAGTTCTGCTAAAGTTTGAAAAGTGTGATGCTGTTAATTAGTAGCTGGGGTCCAGAAATCTCAGTAGGCATGAGGGTAGCGTGGCCGAGCGGTCTAAGGCGCTGGATTAAGGCTCCAGTCTCTTCGGAGGCGTGGGTTCAAATCCCACCGCTGCCAGCTTACAAGCTTTTTCTGGCCCTGCATGCAGCTGCTGCAATAGACAAAGCTTAAACGGCTTCAAATGAGGTCTCCTGGCATGCAGCAACAAGCTTGGCGCTTAAAGGCTTCTTTTGTTTAAATGTCTTACCTGCAGCAAGTAAAGTCTGCCCGTTGATGCCAGTAAGACCACTTTTCTTTTCATCAAACCCGTAAAAGCAAGGCAAAAGGTTATGGTTCCTTACTCTTGGAGGGCATACACTCGAGTCCCACCAATGCCATGTGGCCACTATTTCATTTGGCATTGAACCCTTTTTGCCATTTTACAGAGGGGTTAAACGTTCAGCCTAAGACATCTGCTTCCATGCTATGAAAAGAATTGTAACTTAAAAATCCCTTTTGATGAAGGCTTGACCCACAATTTGTAAAGGCCCCTGGTCTTAGCCGGTTGCTCCTCTTTTATCTTGAAGCAAAAAAGTTGATATTTTTGACGCCTATTGACTTTGAAAAAGGAGGCGAAAAAAACGACTGACCCTTTAAAATAGTTCATTTGAAATTAGTTAGTAATCCCTTAGAACTGAAGAAAATGGCTTGGTTTTGGGTCAAGGACCGCATCCTGGGTGGTCATTAAGGAAACACCTAGGTGACCACAATGGTGGCTGTTTTGAGCAGATTTCTTTCTGAGGGAAGAAGAAAAAGGCACTGCTGAGATTTGAACTCAGGATCTCCTGTTTACTAGACAGGCGCTTTAACCAACTAAGCCACAGCGCCATGTGTTGATGCCCAAACCCATACAGGCTTTGCTAAATTTTTCAAACAAGGCCTGCTGATGGACAAAGTTCTGCTAAAGTTTGAAAAGTGTGATGCTGTTAATTAGTAGCTGGGGTCCAGAAACCTCAGTAGGCATGAGGGTAGCGTGGCCGAGCGGTCTAAGGCGCTGGATTAAGGATCCAGTCTCTTCGGAGGCGTGGGTTCAAATCCCACCGCTGCCAGTTTACAAGCTTTTTCTGGCCCTGCATACAGCTGCTGCCATAGACAAAGCTTAAACAGCTTCAAATGAGGTCTCCTGGCATGCAGCAACAAGCTTGGCGCTTAAAGGCTTCTTTTGTTTAAATGTCTTACCTGCAGCAAGTAAAGTCTGCCCGTTGATGCCAGTAAGACCACTTTTCTTTTCATCAAACCCGTAAAAGCAAGGCAAAAGGTTATGGTTCCTTACTCTTGGAGGGCATACACTCGAGTCCCACCAATGCCATGTGGCCACTATTTCATTTGGCATTGAACCCTTTTTGCCATTTTACAGAGGGGTTAAACGTTCAGCCTAAGACATCTGCTTCCATGCTATGAAAAGAATTGTAACTTAAAAATCCCTTTTGATGAAGGCTTGACCCACAATTTGTAAAGGCCCCTGGTCTTAGCCGGTTGCTCCTCTTTTATCTTCAAGCAAAAAAGTTGATATTTTTGACGCCTATTGGCTTTGAAAAAGGAGGCGAAAGGAACGACTGACCCTTTAAAATAGTTCATTTGAAATTAGTTAGTAATCCCTTAGAACTGAAGAAAATGGCTTGGTTTTGGGTCAAGGACCGCATCCTGGGTGGTCATTAAGGAAACACCTAGGTGACCACAATGGTGGCTGTTTTGAGCAGATTTCTTTCTGAGGGAAGAAGAAAAAGGCACTGCTGAGATTTGAACTCAGGATCTCCTGTTTACTAGACAGGCGCTTTAACCAACTAAGCCACAGCGCCATGTGTTGATGCCCAAACCCATACAGGCTTTGCTAAATTTTTCAAACAAGGCCTGCTGATGGACAAAGTTCTGCTAAAGTTTGAAAAGTGTGATGCTGTAAATTAGTAGCTGGGGTCCAGAAATCTCAGTAGGCATGAGGGTAGCGTGGCCGAGCGGTCTAAGGCGCTGGATTAAGGCTCCAGTCTCTTCGGAGGCGTGGGTTCAAATCCCACCGCTGCCAGCTTACAAGCTTTTTCTGGCCCTGCATACAGCTGCTGCCATAGACAAAGCTTAAACTGCTTCAAATGAGGTCTCCTGGCATGCAGCAACAAGCTTGGCGCTTAAAGGCTTCTTTTGTTTAAATGTCTTACCTGCAGCAAGTAAAGTCTGCCCGTTGATGCCAGTAAGACCACTTTTCTTTTCATCAAACCCGTAAAAGCAAGGCAAAAGGTTATGGTTCCTTACTCTTGGAGGGCATACACTCGAGTCCCACCAATGCCATGTGGCCACTATTTCATTTGGCATTGAACCCTTTTTGCCATTTTACAGAGGGGTTAAACGTTCAGCCTAAGACATCTGCTTCCATGCTATGAAAAGAATTGTAACTTAAAAATCCCTTTTGATGAAGGCTTGACCCACAATTTGTAAAGGCCCCTGGTCTTAGCCGGTTGCTCCTCTTTTATCTTGAAGCAAAAAAGTTGATATTTTTGACGCCTATTGGCTTTGAAAAAGGAGGCGAAAGGAACGACTGACCCTTTAAAATAGTTCATTTGAAATTAGTTAGTAATCCCTTAGAACTGAAGAAATCGGCTTGGTTTTGGGTCAAGGACCGCATCCTGGGTGGTCATTAAGGAAACACCTAGGTGACCACAATGGTGGCTGTTTTGAGCAGATTTCTTTCTGAGGGAAGAAGAAAAAGGCACTGCTGAGATTTGAACTCAGGATCTCCTGTTTACTAGACAGGCGCTTTAACCAACTAAGCCACAGCGCCATGTGTTGATGCCCAAACCCATACAGGCTTTGCTAAATTTTTCAAACAAGGCCTGCTGATGGACAAAGTTCTGCTAAAGTTTGAAAAGTGTGATGCTGTTAATTAGTAGCTGGGGTCTAGAAATCTCAGTAGGCATGAGGGTAGCGTGGCCGAGCGGTCTAAGGCGCTGGATTAAGGATCCAGTCTCTTCGGAGGCGTGGGTTCAAATCCCACCGCTGCCAGTTTACAAGCTTTTTCTGGCCCTGCATACAGCTGCTGCCATAGACAAAGCTTAAACAGCTTCAAATGAGGTCTCCTGGCATGCAGCAACAAGCTTGGCGCTTAAAGGCTTCTTTTGTTTAAATGTCTTACCTGCAGCAAGTAAAGTCTGCCCGTTGATGCCAGTAAGACCACTTTTCTTTTCATCAAACCCGTAAAAGCAAGGCAAAAGGTTATGGTTCCTTACTCTTGGAGGGCATACACTCGAGTCCCACCAATGCCATGTGGCCACTATTTCATTTGGCATTGAACCCTTTTTGCCATTTTACAGAGGGGTTAAACGTTCAGCCTAAGACATCTGCTTCCATGCTATGAAAAGAATTGTAACTTAAAAATCCCTTTTGATGAAGGCTTGACCCACAATTTGTAAAGGCCCCTGGTCTTAGCCGGTTGCTCCTCTTTTATCTTGAAGCAAAAAAGTTGATATTTTTGACGCCTATTGGCTTTGAAAAAGGAGGCGAAAGGAACGACTGACCCTTTAAAATAGTTCATTTGAAATTAGTTAGTAATCCCTTAGAACTGAAGAAAATGGCTTGGTTTTGGGTCAAGGACCGCATCCTGGGTGGTCATTAAGGAAACACCTAGGTGACCACAATGGTGGCTGTTTTGAGCAGATTTCTTTCTGAGGGAAGAAGAAAAAGGCACTGCTGAGATTTGAACTCAGGATCTCCTGTTTACTAGACAGGCGCTTTAACCAACTAAGCCACAGCGCCATGTGTTGATGCCCAAACCCATACAGGCTTTGCTAAATTTTTCAAA
>JAQIHN010000897.1:0-20534 GCA_027917425.1 Gastrophryne carolinensis
ACGAGCGGCCGCACATGCGCCGTAGGACCGGGAAGAGGCGAGTTGCGCTTGGCGATCTGGGGGATTTCACACAGCGCCGATGTTCCAGGAGGATGGACCCAAACCTGGGTTTTGGTCCACTTTAAAGACATTGGTACTAAAGGCTGAAGAGGATCCTTGGAACAATGCAGTGATCTGATCGGCAGCTCTGAAGATATTTTCCATTATTAACACTTAATTATAATGAATTGGCCAATATTAATAATGTTTATAATATTACCAAATATATCAATAAATCCTAATACATACATTAGTATATTATTTCAAAATTATTTATATTGTATTGATGTATTTATTAATATAATAATAATTATATATATATATATATATATATATATATATATAATAACATTATTATTGATGTATTATTTTATTTATTTTTGTTAATATTTTAAATAATACATTTGAATAATTAATAAAGATTATACTAATTACCGGTATAATAATTAAAAATATAATAATTATTATTGATCCTTAATTATTAAAGTGGACCAAAACCCATGCCGGTCGGCCCTGGAATCTTATAGATCTATTCCCGATTTTGGATGCCCCGCTGTGTGATACCCCCCAGGTCGCCCATACACTTACCTTGTCTCCCGGTCCAACGGCGCATGTGCGAGCCGCGGCCGCATCCCCGCTGTCCCTCTAGTAGGGCCCACGCCAGGCATTTATAAATGGCACGCTCCCTGTTAAAAAGAAGTGGGGGATACTGCCGCCAGCGTGCCCGGAGCCTCTTACCGTAGACAACGTGACATCAGCGAATCAGAGCGCACTGATTGGACGAGCAGAGGTGGCATCGGTGACCTGGAGGGTTTTACACAGCAGGGAATCCCCCCCCCCCCCCCCCCCAATCAGGGACCAAAACCCGGGATAGTCAAAATCCTGGGTTTTGGTCCACTTTAATAATGTAATATTATTTTATTTATTTTATTAATATTATAAAAAAATAATACATTTGAATAATTCATGTAATAATATTATTTTATTAATAATATAAAAAATAATACATTTGAATAATTCATGTAATAATATTATTTTATTTATTTTATTAATATTATAAAAAAAAATACATTTGAATAATTCATGTAATAATATTAATTTATTTATTTTATTAATATTATAGAAAAATAATACATTTGAATAATTCATGTAATAATATTATTTTATTTATTTTATTAATATTATAGAAAAATAATACATTTGAATAATTCATGTAATAATATTATTTTATTTATTTTATTAATATTATAGAAAAATAATACATTTGAATAATTCATGTAATAATATTATTTTATTTATTTTATTAATATTATAGAAAAATAATACATTTGAATAATTCATGTAATAATATTATTTTATTTATTTTATTAATATTATAGAAAAATAATACATTTGAATAATGCATGTAATAATATTATTTTATTTATTTTATTAATATTATAGAAAAATAATACATTTGAATAATGCATGTAATAATATTATTTTATTTATTTTATTAATATTATAGAAAAATAATACATTTGAATAATTCATGTAATAATATTATTTTATTTATTTTATTAATATTATAGAAAAATAATACATTTGAATAATTCATGTAATAATATTATTTTATTTATTTTATTAATATTATAGAAAAATAATACATTTGAATAATGCATGTAATAATATTATTTTATTTATTTTATTAATATTATAGAAAAATAATACATTTGAATAATGCATGTAATAATATTATTTTATTTATTTTATTAATATTATAGAAAAATAATACATTTGAATAATTCATGTAATAATATTATTTTATTTATTTTATTAATATTATAGAAAAATAATACATTTGAATAATTCATGTAATAATATTATTTTATTTATTTTATTAATATTATAAAAAAATAATACATTTGAATAATTCATGTAATAATATTATTTTATTTATTTTATTAATATTATAGAAAAATAATACATTTGAATAATTCATGTAATAATATTATTTTATTTATTTTATTAATATTATAAAAAAATAATACATTTGAATAATTCATGTAATAATATTATTTTATTTATTTTATTAATATTATAAAAAAAATAATACATTTGAATAATTCATAAAGATTTCAATAATTATTAAGTATTATTGATCCTTAATTACTAATTGTCCAATACTATGCAGATATATAATTATCTGTCCAGTGGGGTCCATGACATCACAGATAGACTCCACCCCTCCCCCGGACTGTTACCATGGGGTTATTATTATTGATCCTTATTAATATATTTGCATAGTATTGGATAATAAATAATTATCTGTGCAGTGGGGTCCATGACATCACAGATAGCCCCCCCCCTCCCCAGCCTTTATGGGGTGATCCGGGGGCATCCCGTGGTCTCACCTTGCCGATGGCCTCGGTGTGGTGCTGGGTGCAGATCTGCAGGCGGCTCACCCAGTGCTGACGCTCCTTGGCATCGGAGGCTGCAGGGAGAGGAGGAGACGGGTCACAGGCTGCGCCACAAGATTTTTGGGTCTAGGGGTCAAAACCCCGCCAGAAACTTAAAGCGGAACCCCAGATTTGCTCCACATGCGTGCGGCACCCCCCGAATCGGGATGCCTCAGGGGTACGGCCCCGATCCCGGTTTTTGGTCCGCTTTAACCCGATATACATACCTCACGGGTGTTCCCACGGCGCACACGCAGCTCTGCTCCAATCAGCTTCTTTGGCTGCGCATATTAATGATGGGAAGCTTGGCCGCACTGGTGATCCCTCTGTGGCCCGACCTAGAAGGACGCGAGAGATGCCACTACCGACCGCGCATGCGCCGTGGGTTTGCTGGCAGGGTGAGAAAATCAGGGGGCTGAGGTGTATCCCAAATCAGGATGCCCCAGGGGGGTGGGTACTTAAAGTGGACCAATCAGTGTCGCAGCCAGCCCTGGAGACTAAAAGTCTAAAAGACTCCAGGGCTAGCTGACTGGTTGTACCTGGGGCATCCCAATTCGCTGGTGTCCCCGGGGCATCCCCATTCAGAGCATCCCCGGGGCATCCCCATTCAGAGCATCCCCGGGGCATCCCCATTCAGAGCATCCCCGGGGCATCCCCATTCAGAGCATCCCCGGGGCATCCCCATCCAGAGTGTCTCCAGCAGACTGCTGCCCAGAGAGTTTAGGTCAGCTTAAAGTCCAACTCCGGGCAAAAATAAACACTTAGATACTCACCTATACCGCAATCTCGTACCAGCGTCCCCCCGCACCCATCCCCTTGGTGACTGACCACACCCACTCCATTCACTACAATGAAGGGGGGGGGGGTTATCCCTTAGCATAGGCCTCCATTCAAATAAATGGAGAAGGCGGGGCCATCTGCTGTGGTCATGAGCGGGATGCTTTTTTTTTTATACGGTTTTTATTGTCCCCCCAGACAGTCCCTTTAAAGTGACCAAAACCTGTGATTTTCTCGATTGGGATGCCCCGCTGTCCCCTCAGATCGCCCCTAAAACTTACCTTTTTGACAATCCCATGGTGCATGCGCAGGCTCACGTCCAATCAGCGCTGTGGGCTGTGCATATTATTGAGCAGCACAAGGCATAAGGAAGCCCCATCCCCGGCCTACCTGTGGTCTGCGGCACATTCCCATCTGCCCATACACAGGGCATCCCGATTTATCACCCCCCGATCTGCCCATACACGGGGCATCCCGATTTATCACCCCCTGATCTGCCCATCCACGGGGCATCCCGATTTATCACCCCCCCGATCTGCCCATACACGGGGCATCCCGATTTATCACCCCCTGATCTGCCCATCCACGGGGCATCCCGATTTATCACCCCCCCGATCTGCCCATACACGGGGCATCCCGATTTATCACCCCCTGATCTGCCCATACACGGGGCATCCCGATTTATCACCCCCTGATCTGCCCATCCACGGGGCATCCCGATTTATCACCCCCCCGATCTGCCCATACACGGGGCATCCCGATTTATCACCCCCTGATCTGCCCATACACGGGGCATCCCGATTTATCACCCCCTGATCTGCCCATACACGGGGCATCCCGATTTATCACCCCCTGATCTGCCCATACACGGGGCATCCCGATTTATCACCCCCTGATCTGCCCATACACGGGGCATCCCGATTTATCACCCCCTGATCTGCCCATACACGGGGCATCCCGATTTATCACCCCCCGATCTGCCCATCCACGGGGCATCCCGATTTATCACCCCTGATCTGCCCATACACGGGGCATCCCGATTTATCACCCCCTGATCTGCCCATACACGGGGCATCCCGATTTATCACCCCCTGATCTGCCCATACACGGGGCATCCCGATTTATCACCCCCCCGATCTGCCCATACACGGGGCATCCTGATTTATCACCCCCTGATCTGCCCATACACGGGGCATCCCGATTTATCACCCCCTGATCTGCCCATACACGGGGCATCCCGATTTATCACCCCCTGATCTGCCCATACACGGGGCATCCCGATTTATCACCCCCTGATCTGCCCATACACGGGGCATCCCGATTTATCACCCCCTGATCTGCCCATACACGGGGCATCCCGATTTATCACCCCCTGATCTGCCCATACACGGGGCATCCCGATTTATCACCCCCTGATCTGCCCATACACGGGGCATCCCGATTTATCACCCCCTGATCTGCCCATCCACGGGGCATCCCGATTTATCACCCCCTGATCTGCCCATACACGGGGCATCCCGATTTATCACCCCCTGATCTGCCCATACACGGGGCATCCCGATTTATCACCCCCTGATCTGCCCATACACGGGGCATCCCGATTTATCACCCCCCGATCTGCCCATCCACGGGGCATCCCGATTTATCACCCCTGATCTGCCCATACACGGGGCATCCCGATTTATCACCCCCTGATCTGCCCATACACGGGGCATCCCGATTTATCACCCCCCGATCTGCCCATACACGGGGCATCCCGATTTATCACCCCCCGATCTGCCCATACACGGGGCATCCCGATTTATCACCCCCCGGTCTGCCCATCCACGGGGCATCTGATTGGTGGCTGCACATGCGTCTTGGGATCACAGGAAAGGTGAGTGGATATACAAAGTGGGGCCACCTCTCAGGACACGCCCGCTTGGCCACCCACCTCTCAGGACACGCCCCCTTGGCCACCCACCTCTCAGGACACGCCCGCTTGGCCACCCACCTCTCAGGACACGCCCGCTTGGCCACCCACTTCTCAGGACACGCCCCCTTGGCCACCCACCTCTCAGCTTGTAGAGCTCGCCGCTGGCGGCGTTGACGGTGAAGGTGTGCGAGTCCTCGTCGCTGGGCGAGATGCACGCCCCCGCCAGCTGCACCGTGCCGCGCGCCTTCTGCGTCTTGCTTTGCTCGTTCACAAAGTATTCGAGGAGCCCGGCCTCATTATTCAGCACAAAGAACCTGCCGGAGGGAGAGAGAGAGGTGAGTACAGCGCCCCCGACCGATCACATGACCTCGCGCCCCCCCGACTGGTCACATGACCTCTATGGAAGCACAGCGCCCCCCGCTGCCTGCAGTGTAACCATCGGCCAATGGCAGCCGCCCATCTGTTGTGTGTGTGAGCTCCCCCTGGTGGAACTTACCGGAACTGCCAGCCGGTCACCAGGTTGGTGTATTTCATCAGGTAGCCGCAGATGTTCTCCATGTGGTCACTGCGAGAGAGAGAAGAGGAGAGAGTCACCACCATACAGCACGTGATAAAGCGCACCTAAACTCAGGCCACGCCCCCAGCCTGGAGACCACACCCCCTCCACATTACAGAGCCGCGCCATACTCACCTTTCAGGAAGCTGTGTGCATGGCTGCTGCTGGGGACCTGATAGGCCGCTCACAGTCACATGGGACGTGGCTCCTGGAGGCGGGCTTGTTACCTAGGTAACTGATGACGGATGTTTCCCACTGGGGAACCAGATAGGCCTCCCACGGTCACATGGGACGTGGCTCCAGGAGGCGGGCTTGTTCCCTAGGTAACTGAGGGCGGAGCTCCATGCCCACAGACACAGGGAAGCCGCGTACAAATGCTGACATACTATAAGCAGTGCTTCATCGGCCGCCCTTAAAGGGCAAGTCCGCTTTCAATTGAAGGTGCTGAGCTGACTGGAACTGGAAGCAGTTATCTGCAATCTGTTGCCATTGGCAACCAGACTTTAAGAAGAGAGGTGTGAGGCCTGTACACACAGAACACTGCTGCTATGGCTGCTGCGGTGGCGAGGGAGCTCACTCACACATGGCCAGCGGTGCTATGGGGGTGACCCGTTGCTGGGCCGGGCTGGGGGGAGGGGTCACCCGTTGCCGGCCCGTGCTGGGGGGGGGAGGGGTCACCCGTTGCCGGCCCGTGCTGGGGGGTCACCCGTTGCCGGCCCGTGCTGGGGGGGAGGGGTCACCCGTTGCCGGCCCGTGCTGAGGGGGGGGTCACCCGTTGCCGGCCCGTGCTGAGGGGGGGGGGTCACCCGTTGCCGGCCCGTGCTGGGGGGGGGGGGTCACCCGTTGCCGGCCCGTGCTGAGGGGGGGGGGGGGTCACCCGTTGCCGGCCCGTGCTGGGGGGGGGGGGGGGTCACCCGTTGCCAGCCTGTGCTGAGGGGGGGTCACCCGTTGCCGGCCTGTGCTGAGGGGGGGGTCACCCGTTGCCGGCCCGTGCTGAGGGGGGGTCACCCGTTGCCGGCCCGTGCTGAGGGGGGGAGGGTCACCCGTTGCCGGCCCGTGCTGGGGGGGGGGTCACCCGTTGCCGGCCCGTGCTGAGGGGGGGTCACCCGTTGCCGGCCCGTGCTGAGGGGGGGTCACCCGTTGCCGGGCTGTGTGAGTCATCTGTTTTATTCACCATTATACAGGAAAGTTCCAGTTACAGGAACCAACTTGACCTCCTCCGTCGCCCCGGTAACCACGCAGGCAGCCCTGAGGTCAGCTGACACACTAAGAGTCAGGTCACATGACCAGTCTACATAAACAGGAAACAGTGCCGATCACAAGACCTGAAACCGGTGGATCCCCCGACATGTCGCCGCACAGAGAGAGAGGGGGCGGAGCTTTCAGAGCATGAACCCCGCCCCCTTCTTTTACAGCAAGGCTCTGCAATCTTAACAAAAGAGGGGTGGCAGCCGCTCAGACCATTTTATAACTAACCTGGGAGGTGCACGTTAGCAGGGCAATTAGGATACACAAGTCTTAAAGGAGCAATCTTAAAGCGGACCCTCACCCTGAATAAGAGCCTATCTTATATGTTTCCCCCCTGTACATACAGATTGCCCACATTAATCCGGACCCTCACCCTGAATAAGAGCCTATCTTATATGTTTCCCACACCCTGTACATACAGATTGCTCACATTAATCCGGACCTTCACCCTGAATAAGAGCCTATCTTATATGTTTCCCACACCCTGTACATACAGATTGCTCACATTAATCCGGACCTTCACCCTGAATAAGAGCCTATCTTATATGTTTCCCACACCCTGTACATACAGATTGCTCACATTAATCCGGACCTTCACCCTGAATAAGAGCCTATCTTATATGTTTCCCACACCCTGTACATACAGATTGCCCACATTAATCCGGACCCTCACCCTGAATAAGAGCCTATCTTATATGTTTCCCCCCCTGTACATACAGATTGCCCACATTAATCCAGACCTTCACCCTGAATAAGAGCCTATCTTATATGTTTCCCACACCCTGTACATACAGATTGCCCACATTAATCCGGACCCTCACCCTGAATAAGAGCCTATCTTGTATGTTTCCCACACCCTGTACATACAGATTGCTCACATTAATCCGGACCTTCACCCTGAATAAGAGCCTATCTTATATGTTTCCCACACCCTGTACATACAGATTGCCCACATTAATCCGGACCCTCACCCTGAATAAGAGCCTATCTTATATGTTTCCCACACCCTGTACATACAGATTGCTCACATTAATCCGGACCTTCACCCTGAATAAGAGCCTATCTTATATGTTTCCCACACCCTGTTCATACAGATTGCCCACATTAATCCGGACCCTCACCCTGAATAAGAGCCTATCTTATATGTTTCCCACACCCTGTACATACAGATTGCTCACATTAATCCGGACCTTCACCCTGAATAAGAGCCTATCTTATATGTTTCCCACACCCTGTACATACAGATTGCTCACATTAATCCGGACCCTCACCCTGAATAAGAGCCTATCTTATATGTTTCCCCTCCCTGTACATACAGATTGCTCACATTAATCCGGACCTTCACCCTGAATAAGAGCCTATCTTATATGTTTCCCACACCCTGTACATACAGATTGCTCACATTAATCCGGACCCTCACCCTGAATAAGAGCCTATCTTATATGTTTCCCACACCCTGTACATACAGATTGCTCACATTAATCCGGACCCTCACCCTGAATAAGAGCCTATCTTATATGTTTCCCACACCCTGTACATACAGATTGCTCACATTAATCCGGACCTTCACCCTGAATAAGAGCCTATCTTATATGTTTCCCACACCCTGTACATACAGATTGCTCACATTAATCCGGACCCTCACCCCAAATAAGAGCCTATCTTATATGTTTCCCACACCCTGTACATACAGTTTGCTCACATTAATCCAGACCTTCACCCTGAATAAGAGCCTATCTTATATGTTTCCCACACCCTGTACATACAGATTGCTCACATTAATCCGGACCCTCACCCTGAATAAGAGCCTATCTTATATGTTTCCCCTCCCTGTACATACAGATTGCTCACATTAATCCGGACCTTCACCCTGAATAAGAGCCTATCTTATATGTTTCCCACACCCTGTACATACAGATTGCTCACATTAATCCGGACCCTCACCCTGAATAAGAGCCTATTTTATATGTTTCCCACACCCTGTACATACAGATTGCTCACATTAATCCGGACCCTCACCCTGAATAAGAGCCTATCTTATATGTTTCCCACACCCTGTACATACAGATTGCTCACATTAATCCGGACCCTCACCCTGAATAAGAGCCTATCTTATATGTTTCCCCTCCCTGTACATACAGATTGCTCACATTAATCCGGACCTTCACCCTGAATAAGAGCCTATCTTATATGTTTCCCACACCCTGTACATACAGATTGCTCACATTAATCCGGACCCTCACCCTGAATAAGAGCCTATTTTATATGTTTCCCACACCCTGTACATACAGATTGCTCACATTAATCCGGACCCTCACCCTGAATAAGAGCCTATCTTATATATTTCCCACACCCTGTACATACAGATTGCTCACATTAATCCGGACCTTCACCCGGAATAAGAGCCTATCTTATATGTTTCCCACACCCTGTACATACAGATTGCTCACATTAATCCGGACCCTCACCCTGAATAAGAGCCTATCTTATATATTTCCCACACCCTGTACATACAGATTGCTCACATTAATCCGGACCTTCACCCGGAATAAGAGCCTATCTTATATGTTTCCCACACCCTGTACATACAGATTGTCCACATTAATCCGGACCTTCACCCTGAATAAGAGCCTATCTTATATGCTTCCCCCCCTGTACATACAGATTGCCCACATTAATCCGGACCTTCACCCTGAATAAGAGCCTATCTTATATGTTTCCCACACCCTGTACATACAGATTGCCCACATTAATCCGGACCTTCACCCTGAATAAGAGCCTATCTTATATGTTTCCCACACCCTGTACATACAGATTGCTCACATTAAAATCATCCTACCTGCATCTATTGCATGTTATGTTTAAACATCCAAAATGGCGGCTCATGGAGCATCAGGCAGCCTGCAAACAGAAAGTGCCTTCTGACTGTGCTGCTCTGCATTCTGGAATTGCTGACCTTTCCCTGACCCCAGCTCTGCTTTGTCTGAGCAAAGCACAGCTGTAACCTGCCCCCTGCACTTTATCCCACTCTCCTCTCCTCAGTATGTGATGTTTCTGAGTCAAGATGGCGGCGCCCGTATCCTAGAGTCCTGAACAGAGTTGCAGCCCAGTGGGGGAAAGAATAATAAGTGACAAAAAATATAAAATATATTAATTTTAGATGCTGGGAAAAGTTTTTTAAGGGTTTGGGCTTTTCATTAAATCATGGTGAAGGTCCAGTTTAATGCCCAGGGGCATCCCGAATTGTGTGACCACCCCTATTACATTGACCTCCGCTCCCACAGCACATGCCTCCAGGGGCATCCCCGGCCCCTCCCCCCACCTGCGTCCAAGGTGCCGGCAATCCATTCATTCAGCATTGAATTGCGGTCAGCATTATGCAGGACGGCCATTGCTGGTTGGCAGTGAGGTGAGAGGAGCCGGGCAGAAGAGCTGACACTCGCTGGTCTCTCTCGGGTGATCTGTCGTGTGGTGGAGAACCAAGATAGGTCCCAGCTCCGCCCCCAGGGAGTGCTTCCCTGTGATTTACTTACATATATCGTTACATCGTCACACAGTCACACAGTCACACAGTCACACATAGTTACACAGTTACACAGTTACACAGTTACACAGTTACATAGTTACATAGTTACATAGTTATATAGTTATATAGTTATATAGTTATATAGTTATATAGTTATATAGTTATATAGTTACATAGTTACATAGTTACATAGTTATATAGTTATATAGTTATATAGTTACATAGTTATATAGTTACATAGTTACATAGTTATATAGTTACATAGTTATATAGTTACATAGTTATATAGTTACATAGTTATATAGTTACATAGTTATATAGTTACATAGTTATATAGTTACATAGTTATATAGTTACATAGTTATATAGTTACATAGTTATATAGTTACATAGTTATATAGTTACATAGTTATATAGTTACATAGTTACATAGTTATATAGTTACATAGTTATATAGTTACATAGTTATATAGTTACATAGTTATATAGTTACATAGTTATATAGTTACATAGTTACATAGTTATATAGTTACATAGTTACATAGTTACATAGTTACATAGTTACATAGTTATATAGTTATATAGTTACATAGTTATATAGTTACATAGTTACATAGTTACATAGTTACATAGTTACATAGTTACATAGTTATATAGTTACATAGTTATATAGTTACATAGTTATATAGTTACATAGTTACATAGTTACATAGTTACATAGTTATATAGTTACATAGTTATATAGTTACATAGTTATATAGTTACATAGTTATATAGTTACATAGTTATATAGTTACATAGTTATATAGTTACATAGTTATATAGTTACATAGTTATATAGTTACATAGTTATATAGTTACATAGTTATATAGTTACATAGTTATATAGTTACATAGTTATATAGTTACATAGTTATATAGTTACATAGTTATATAGTTACATAGTTATATAGTTACATAGTTATATAGTTACATAGTTATATAGTTACATAGTTACATAGTTATATAGTTACATAGTTATATAGTTACATAGTTACATAGTTATATAGTTACATAGTTATATAGTTACATAGTTATATAGTTACATAGTTATATAGTTACATAGTTATATAGTTACATAGTTATATAGTTACATAGTTACAGTTATATAGTTACAGTTATATAGTTACATAGTTATATAGTTACATAGTTATATAGTTACATAGTTATATAGTTACAGTTATATAGTTACATAGTTATATAGTTATATAGTTACATAGTTATATAGTTACATAGTTATATAGTTACATAGTTATATAGTTATATAGTTACATAGTTACATAGTTATATAGTTACATAGTTATATAGTTACATAGTTATATAGTTATATAGTTACATAGTTATATAGTTACATAGTTATATAGTTACATAGTTATATAGTTACATAGTTATATAGTTACATAGTTATATAGTTACATATAGTTATATCGTTACATAGTTATATCGTCACATCGTTACATATAGTCACATTGTTACATCGTTATATAGTTACATAGTTACAGTTATATAGTTACATAGTTACATATAGTTATATAGTTATATAGTTACATAGTTACATATAGTTACATAGTTACATATAGTGACATAGTTACATATAGTTACATAGTTACATAGTTACATATAGTTACATAGTTACATATAGTTTTATCGTTACATAGTTATATAGTTATATCGTCACATCGTTACATATAGTCACATCGTTACATCGTTATATAGTTACATAGTTACAGTTATATAGTTACATAGTTACATATAGTCACATCGTTACATAGTTAAGTTATATAGTTACATAGTTATATCGTCACATTGTTACATATAGTCACATCGTTACATAGTGTTATATCGTTACATAGTGTTATATCGTTACATAGTGTTATATCGTTACATAGTGTTATATCGTTACATAGTGTTATATCGTTACATAGTGTTATATCGTTACATAGTTACATATCGTTATATCGTTACATATCGTTATATCGTTACATATCGTTATATCGTTACATAGTTACACATCGTTACATCGTTACATAGTTACACATCGTTACATAGTTACACATCGTTACATCGTTACATCGTTACATCGTTACATAGTTATATCGTTACATAGTTATATCGTTACATAGTTATATCGTTACATAGTTATATCGTTACATAGTTATATCGTTACATAGTTATATCGTTACATAGTTATATCGTTACATAGTTATATCGTTACATAGTTATATCGTTACATAGTTATATCGTTACATAGTTATATCGTTACATAGTTACATATCGTTACATATAGTTACATAGTTACATAGTTACATATAGTTACATAGTTACATATAGTTACATAGTTACATATAGTTACATAGTTACATAGTTATATCGTTACATAGTTATATCGTTACATAGTTATATCGTTACATAGTTATATCGTTACATAGTTATATCGTTACATAGTTATATCGTTACATAGTTATATCGTTACATAGTTATATCGTTACATCGTTACATCGTTACATCGTTACATCGTTACATCGTTACATCGTTACATAGTTATATCGTTACATAGTTATATTGTTACATAGTTATATCGTTACATAGTTATATCGCTACATAGTTACATATAGTTATATCGTTACATATATATAGTTACATATAGTTATATCGTTACATAGTTACATATAGTTATATCGTTACATAGTTATATTTTGAAGCTGTCAGCGGTTGATGCTGTAACAAGCTTCTGTGGGAGGCTATTCCATAGATTTATAGTTCTTATGGTAAAGAATGGTTGTCGCCTCCGGAGACTAAATTTCTCTAAATTTCTTGGCTGTTCCTGTGATGTCATACAGGCAGCTTTTCTTCAAGTGGCCCAAAACCCAGTTGTTTCTCCCCGGGGGGAACCCGAATTGGGGCGTCCTGCTGTGCGAAATCTCCCCGGATCCCTAGGAAAACTTACCTGACCACCAATTCAACAGCACATGCACCATTAGATTGGTGGTCAGGTACATTTCCTGGGGTGATTGCAGGCAGCACAGCATCACTATTAAGAAGAGGGAATAAGGTTTAGGTCCACTTTAAGAGATTTTTCAGAGGCCAGAGGAGAGGACCCGGGAGACACTGACCCACCTCAATCCTCAGCGCTACCCAAGCCCCTCCCACAACCCGCCCCTGAGGGGCTCTGTCAGCGCTGAAGGCCCAAGATCAGGCAGCGGTGTCCGGTCATGTGATCAGAACAACCAATAACAATGGACTGAGCCAGGTCTGGCGTTAGCACTGGGCGCCTTGGGAGGCCCCCACCCCATAGGGTGGTCATGTGGGACAACTCTCCCCCTCCATTGGCTATCAGGTGATTATTTTCTGCCTTCTATTGTTTACTCTCTTTCTATTAATTCATCCTTTCTTTTCATTCACTCTTTCTATCCATACTGCCCTCTAGTCCATTCATTCTTTCTTTCTTTCACACCTTCTTTCTGTCTTTCCTTCTATATTTCTATATATTTTTTATATATCTCTTTTTTGCCTTCTATTCCTTCTTTCTATTCTTGCCGTCTATAGCTTATTTTTTACAGTCTATACTTTCTATTCCTTCTTTCTTTCCATTCACTCTTTCTATCCATACTTTCTTGTCTTCTAGTCATCCCTTTTATTCTTTCTTTCATACCTTCCCTTCTCTTTCTACCAGACTTTCACTCCTTCTATCCTTTCTGACTCACTTTCTGTTATTCCTTTAATTCTTTCACGCCTTCTTTGTAGCATTCATTCTTTTCTATATTCATTTCACTTTCCCTCTCTATTCCTTCTTTCTATTCTTGCCGTCTATTCTTTATTTTTTACTGTCTATACTTTCTATTTAGTCACTTTCTTTATTGCCTTCTATTCTTCTTTCTCTCCTTCTATTCTTTCTTTTTGGCCAATTTATTCTTACTTTCCATTAATTCATTCTCTTTCTATCCATACTGCCTTCTTTCTGTCATGTCTTCTTTTGTCTTTCTTCCAGACTTTCAGTCCTTCTATCCTTTCCGACTTCCTTTCTGTCATTGCTTTTATTCTCTCTTTCACACCTTCTTTGTGGCATTCTTTTCTTCTTTTTATTCTTGCCGTCTATTCTTTATTTTTTACTGTCTATACTTTCTATTCAGTCTCCTGCTTTATAGCATTCTATTCTTCTTTCTCTCCTATAGATTCCCTCCTTCGATTCTTTTTTTTTTGGCCATTTATTCTTACTTTCCTTTCATTCTTTCTATTTTTTCTTTTTTACTGTCTATATTTTCTATTCAGTCTGTTTCTAAAAGTCTTTCTTGCCTTATGTTTCTTTTTTGCCATCTGTTCTTATTTTACATCCATTCTCTTTCTTTCCTTCTATTAATTCTTTCTATTCTTTCTTTTTTGCAGTCTTTAATTTCTATTCAGTCTTTACTGCCTTCTACTCTTTGTCTCCTATTCATTCTTTCCTTCTATTCTTACATTCCATTCATTCTCTTCCTTTCCTTCTATTATTTCTTTCTATTTTTGCCATCTATACTTTCTATTCAGTCTTTCTCCCTTTCTATTCTTTTATTTAACCATCTATTCTTATGTTCCATTCATTCTTTCTATTCTTTATTGTCTATACTTTCTTTATATTCTTTCAAACGTTTCACTTCTTTGTGGCATTCATTCTTTTCTAACATTCTTTTTTGCAAACTATTCTTACTTAACATTGATTTTCTCTTTCTTTCCTTCTATTCATTCTTTTTATCCTTGCCGTCTATTCTTTATTTTTTGCAGTTTTTATACTTTCTATTCAGTCTTTCTTTATTGCAGTCTATTCTTTCCTCCTAGTCTCTCTTTTCGGCCATCTAATCTTACTTTCCATTAATTCTTTATTTTCTGCCGTCTATAACTCCTTTGTATTAATTTTCTTTCTTTTTTGCCTTCTATTCGGTCATTCCATTTATTCTTTCTTTCACACTTTTTGCACTTCTTTGTGGCATTCATTTTTTCTTAAATGTCTTTCTTTCCTTCTATTCTTACTTTCCATTCATTCTCTTCCTTTCCTTCTATTCTTACTTTCCATTCATTCTCTTTCTTTCCTTCTATTCTTACTTTCCATTCATTCTCTATCTTTCCTTCTATTCAGTCATTCCATTTATTATTTTTTTCACACTTTTAGCACTTCTTTGTGGCATTCATTTTTTTTTCTAAATGTCTTTCTTGCCTTCTGTTCTTTTTGGCCATCTGTTTTTACTTTCCATTCATTCTTTCTTTCTATTCTTGCCGTCTATTTATTTTTTGCCGCCTATACTTTCTATTCATTCCGGTTATCCATTTTTTTTTATCTCCTATTAATTGTTTCCTTCTTTTGGCCATCTATTAATTTTCTCTCTTTCCTTCTATTCATTCTTTATATTTAGCCGTCTATACTTTCTCTTCAGTCTTTCTATATTACCCTCTACTCTTTCTTTTTGCCCATCTATTCTTGCCTTTCATTCATTCTTTATATTCTTTATTGCTTGTCGTCTATATTTATTCTCTTTCTTTCTTTCTCACCTTCTATTCTCTTCTATTAATTCTTTCCTTCTATTCTTGCCTTCCATTCATTCTTTTTGCCGTCTATATCGTCTTTATATTCATTCTTTCTTGCCTTCTATTCTGTCATTCCTTTTATTCTTTCACACTTTTCACTTCTTTGTGGCATTCATTCTTTTCTAATTTCTTTATTTCCTTCTGTTCTTTTTTGCCATCTATTCTTACTTTCCATTCATTCTTTCTTTCTGGTCATTCTTTCTATCCTTGCCTTATATTCTTTATATTTAGCCGTCTATACTTTTTATTCAGTCTCTCTTTATTGTCTTCTGTTCTTTCTTCTTGCCTTTCATTCTTTCTATTCTTTATCGTTTGCCATCTATACCTTTATATTCTTTCTCTCCTATTAATTAATTCCTTCCTTCTGTCATTGCTTTTATTCTTTCTTTCCCTTCTTTGTGGCATTCCTTCCTTTCTATATTTATTTCTCGCCCTTTATTTTTTCTTTCGGTCGTTGCTTCTTTCCTCTCATACCATTGGCGTCACGTGTGAGGGCTCCACTGAGACGCTAACACCCCGAGGGGCCGGGTCCCCTTTGTACATCGCCGCAGAAGATGACGGCGCCATCTAAACAAACAATACACAAGCCCCGCCCCCCTGCTCACCTGTAGGTCCAGGTCTTGGCGGTGGCGACTCCTCGGGGGCCGGCTCTCGGGCTGGGGGCGGGGTCCAGCTTGCCCTCGCTGTCGGAGACCCTCATGGTGGCTGCAGCGGCAGTGGCGGTGTCTCTCCCCTGCATCCTGCACACGCCCCCCCCTCACCTGTGCCCCGCCCACATGGGGCGTCACTTGCCCGGCTCGGCAGAAGAGCTGGCGCTCGTTCCGGGTCACCGGTGCCGGGTTTGGCCGAGGAGCTGACACTCTACAGACCTTAGTGTGTGGGGGAGGGGGGCCGGGCTTGGCCGAGGAGCTGACACTCTACAGACCTTAGTGTGTCGGGGAGGGGGCCGGGCTTGGCCGAGGAGCTGACACTCTACAGACCTTAGTGTGTCGGGGAGGGGGCCGGGCTTGGCCGAGGAGCTTACACTCTACAGACCTTAGTGTGTCGGGGAGGGGGCCGGGCTTGGCCGAGGAGCTGACACTCTACAGACTATAGTGTGGGTCGGGGGGGGGGGTTGTCTGAAGAGCTGACACTCAGACCAGGCCGCAGTTTCTGGGCTTGGCCGAGGAGCTGACACTCTACAGACTATAGTGTGAGTCGGGGGGGGGGGGAGTTGTCTGAAGAGCTGACAGTCAGACCAGGCCACAGTTTCTGGGCTTGGCCGAGGAGCTGACACTCTATGCAGGCACTGGGTGAATAGGGAGGGGTTAGATAGAAGGGCAATAGAGTGTATATGGGGCAGGTGAGGGGGGCAACCGGTCAGCACCTTCTCCTCCCGGCCGCTCCCGTTCTTTCCAGGACTCCTCCGCAGCACGACGTCACTTCCGGGTTACGTACACAGCGGCGACGCCGTCCCACGGCCGCCATCTTGGCTCCTGGCAACCGTGCCAGGCCTCTTCTGTGTTTACATATAAGAACTCGTTTATTGCCATAGCAACATGGCCGCTTGCGGCCACATCTTCTCACAGTTCTGCCCCCGATCATGTCTGATATGCCCCACTTACCCCCACCATAAATAAACTGCTTTGAATGTTCCTTTATATATTGTTGCCATGGTGATAAATGGCACCAGCCTTCCTTTTGTAGGCCCAAATGAATAGGACCTTTACCATGATTTATAGAAAAGCCCAAACCCTTAAAAAACGATTCCCCAGCATCTAAAGTTAATATATTTTAAGTTTTTAGTCACTTATTATTCTTTCCCCCACTGGGCTGCAACTCTGTTCAGGACTCTAGGATACAGGCGCCGCCATCTTGCCTCAGAAGCATCACACTTACTGAGGAGAGGAGAGTGGGATAAAGTACAGGAGGGCGGGTTATAGCTGTGCTTTGCTCAGACAGAGCAGAGCTAGGGTCAGGAAAAGGTCAGCAATCCCAGTCAGAAGACACTTCCTGTTTGCAGGCTGCCTGATGCTCCATGAGCCGCCATCTTGAATGTTTAAAGGCTCATAACATGCAGTAGATGGAGGTAGGATGATTTTTAATGTGAGCAATCTGTATGTACAGGGTGTGGGAAACATATAAGATAGGCTCTTATTCAGGGTGAGGGTCCGGATTAATGTGAGCAATCTGTATGTACAGGGTGTGGGAAACATAGAAGATAGGCTCTTATTCAGGGTGAGGGTCCGGATTAATGTGGGCAATCTGTATGTACAGGGTGTGGGAAACATATAAGATAGGCTCTTATTCAGGGTGAAGGTCCGGATTAATGTAGGCAATCTGTATGTACAGGGTGTGGGAAACATATAAGATAAGCTCTTATTCAGGGTGAAGGTCTGGATTAATGTGGGCAATCTGTATGTACAGGGTGTGGGAAACATATAAGATAGGCTCTTATTCAGGGTGAAGGTCCGGATTAATGTGGGCAATCTGTATGTACAGGATGTGGGAAACATATAAGATAGGCTCTTATTCAGGGTGAAGGTCCGCTTTAAAATGGACCAAAATCCTTTAGTCCCAGCTCATATCTCCCAAGTGTCCCTGATTTGGAGGGACTGTCCCTCTTTTGAGTCCATGTCCCCCCGTCCCTCGCTGTTCTCATTGGTCCCTCTTTAGGTGTAACATGATCTGCAGCAATAAATGATTCATTTGCCCATTCAAAGTGTTTCTATTGTTGTAACTGTTACAATGTATCTCCTATCCATCCCTCAATGAGGGGGCGTGGCTTCATCCATCCCTCAATGAGGGGGCGTGGCTTCATTTACATAGTGTCCCTCTTTTGAGTCCATGTCCCCCCCATCCCTCTTAGAGGTGTAACATGCAGATCTGCAGCAATAAATGATTCATTTGCATATTCAAAGTGAGAGGAGCTGCAGAGAAGCGGTGACCCAGGCAGGTAAGTGAGAGATAACTAACAGTGGTCAGTGCTGCCCGGGGATATCTCTAGATTCCTCTAGAATTGTTTTGGTGTCTATTTAACTTGTCTGGATGGTTTAACATTCCCTGTGTGATTTTTGGCTCAGAATGTTGTTTATGCTGTAAATCCATAAAAAGAGATGGCGATATATATGAACGCCCAATACTATGCAATGCCATTAGTGACTGATATTTTAATCAGCAGAGTGTCACAACGTATATATATATATATATATATATATATAGTGCTAGAACATTCTATATACAGTAAATACATGCATCAGGGTAGGTAAAGATATGTAATAATAGACTGTGTCTTTAAAGTGGACCTACACCCAGGATTTTGACTATCCTGGGTATTGGTCCACTTCCGCGGGGCACCCCGATCGCCGCTGTGTGAAACCCCCCAGAAAGCCCCGAAAACTCACCTCACCCCGCTCTCACATGACTCGCTCGTCCAATCGCCGCCGACGGACAAGCTGAGTGCGGGCCGCCGCCGCCTCCCGGGTTTCCCTCTTACAGGGAGCGCGCCCACGCCGGCCATTCACAAACGGCCGGCGCGGGTGCGCGCCCTGCTAGAGCGACGCGCGGGAGGCGGCGGCGGCACGAGCATGCGCCGCTGGAACGAGGATCAGGTAGGATTTTCGGGGATCTGGGGGGGTTTCACACAGCTGATCGGGGTGCCCCGCAGTCAGGGAGCTGATCTTATAGATTCCCGGGCCGATCAGGGGAGGGTGTTGGTCCACTTTAAGTAACAAAGGGTAACCCAAAATCGGTAAAGATCAAATGCATACAGATTGCAGTTAATCATAAACAGATAATAACACATTATATCAACAAAATTCTTCAGCGAATCAAGTCAATAAGCAAAAGAACAAGTAAGGAGCAGAATACCTAAGATGGATGACAGATAAGACCCTCAACGTTTCGGTTAGAGAACCTTCATCAGGAGGGAAATCTGTTTATGTGCATGCATAAACAGGTAGCAACAGGTAGCGACTAATTCATCATTATTCCAGCCTCAGCCTACAGCGCCAGCGTCCGACCTTGAACAGCGACAGGTATGACCTCTCGCTACCTGGCGCTCTCCAATGCATTTCAATGGAACAATCTTTAAATATTCATAATTAATTGTTATTAATGTTTTTTTTTTTTTTTTAATGTGAAAAATTATGTGACCACTTCTGCCACGTTAGATAATTTTTTTAAGGTAAGGTAAAATTGTGCAGAATTGATATTACATATCTGATATTATTGTATTCATATTACTAAATTCTTTAAATTTTTTTTTTTTTTTGGTTTCCAAAAATATGGTGGTTTGGGGGTTAAAAAACTACTTTTAACCCATCGCCGCCAGCGCTCTGGGGTTTAAACATGCATTTCACAGCGCGAGAATTTTTTGAGCGTGATTTTTTGATGAATATGGTGGGAGCCGGTTGCTCTGACCAGTCGCTATCATGCGCTCCCATACAGCGCGGAACCTGT
>JAQIHN010000898.1:0-20485 GCA_027917425.1 Gastrophryne carolinensis
AGGATGTGGCCGACAGCGAAGATGGTGTCGCAGGACCTGCCGGGATCAGGTAAAATTACCGGCGCCCCTAGGGGTTTCAAACAGCGGGGTATCTGGTATAGGACGCCCCAGGGGAAGGTTAGCCTGAGTCCAGGCCGGCCGCAGGGGGCGAGAAACGAAGGCCTCAAACTGCCTGAAGGAGAATAGAGTGTAGGGTATGCTCAGCTGTGCCGACACCCAACAAAAGCCTAACAGGACACCGCAGGGCCTGAAGAATCCACTCCATGCACCCTCTGCATTAACCTTCAGGTCTTGTGTGCAGCACAAGCTTTTGATAGAAATACACATACGCAACAAAATGTCAAGTAAAATATCCCTAGAAATCATGTCCAAGAAGCCAGAATAATACAACTCTTTGGCATTGAAACATCACATTCAGCTTCTACTACTCACTCAGAATCAAAGTAGGGGGCAGAAAATAAAGTAGTGGTCCCAAATGTGTAGCTTGGGAGTCACATGTGGCTTGAGGACCCTTGCTGCGTGGCTCATGCACCATCTGCTTGCACAGGAGTAAAAGCACACCAGCTTACCTGTCCCACTGCACTTCATTTCCCAACCTACACGTGTGGCGTCACGTGACGTCATATCGTGCGGCATATACCTGGCCCATGCGAGGGCTGAAAGCTGGAAGTAGCAGAGGAAGGTTAGTGTAAATGTTTCTCTACCTGCCTTACTCTGACCTTCAAAAGCTTTGGGGGTTTGAGGGATCCAATTGTAAAGTGTAGGGGATAATAATGCACCATGGGAATCTATGCATATTCTGCTTATAAAAACTTTCTTAGGATGAGGAAAGAGCCCACACCCACTTTGCAACTAAAGTTTGGGGGGACTGGGGTGGGGGTCAGTGCTATTGCTGTTAAGGACAGAAGTTATACGATTTATATGCATGGTAACTGTAAACAAACATGACCATAGCCAAACTCTTTGCCTTGAACATGGCCACCATTTCAGATTGCTGAATGTGGCTCTTAAGGTAAGAAACATTGGGGACCACTTTTCTAAATGTCGGGCTATAGCACTTTTATCCTAGTGTTTCACCACTTGTGGAACTAAGAGAGATTTAACTGTCTGAACTGCGTTTCCTCCTTTTAATGCTTGGCCAGGCCTTTTCTGCTGCTGTTTGTTTGTGGGCCTGTCTGAAGTTTAGTCTTTAACAAGTGAAAAAGGGCTCAATTGGGTTGAGATCAGGTGACTCAGTTTGGCCATTCAAAAAAATTTTACTTCTTTGTTTCAATAAACTCCTGGGTAGCTTTATCTTTATGTTTTGGGTCATTGTCCATCTGTTTTACAAAACGCCGACCAATCAGTTTAGCTACATTTGGCTGGATTTGAGCACACAGTAGGTCTCTGAATAGCTCAGAATTCATCATGTTGCTCCTGTTCTGTGTCACATCATCAATAAACACTAGTGACCCAGTTCCAGTGGCAGCCATGCATGCCCAAGCCATCCCACTGCCTCCCTCCGCCATGTTTTACAGATGATGTGCTATACCACCCCTTCACTATACTTTTTTCCATCATTCTGGTAGAGGTTGATCTTGGTTTCACCTGTCCAAAGAATGTTCTTCCAGAACTGTGCTGGATTTTTTAGATTTTTTTTTTTAACAAAATCCAATCTAGTCTTTTTATACTTGAGGTTTATGAGTAGCTTGCACTGTGCAGTGACCCCTCTGTATTAACTTTAATGCAGTCTTCTCTTTATGGTAGAATTAGATATTGATACACCTCCATCCTGGAGAGTGATGTTCACTTGGTTGGCTTTTGTGAAAGGGGTTTCTCTCCACCATGGGATTATTCTGCAATCATACACCCTTGTTGGGGGTGTCCAGGTCTTTGCATTGATAAGTTCACAATGCTTTCCTTCTTTCTCAGGATGTACCAAACTGTGGATTTTGCCACTCCTTATATTGTAGCAATTTCTTGAATTGTTGTTTTTGTATTTTGGTAGCTTAAGGATGGCTTGCTTCACCTGCATGGAGAACTTCTTTGTCCACATATTTTCTTCACAGAAAATTCTTCCAAATGCAAACACCACATCTCAAATTGTCTCCAAGCCTTTTATCTGCTTCATTAAGAATGACATATCAAAAGGAATAGCCTGCATCTGCCCATGAAGCAGCCTTTGAGTCAATTGTCCAATTACTTTTGGTCCCTTTAAAAAGAGGGAGGCACAGGTCAATAAGCTAAAACCCCTAAACCTTTAATCTAATTTTCATGTGGATACCCTCAAATGAAAGCTGAAAGTCTGGACCATGTACATTATATTAATATAAACTGAATATGTTTCAGTAAGCTAAATTCATGTGAGTGTCCAAATATTTATGAACCCAACTGTATGTAGCCATTTTTTTCCCTTCCTCTCTGCCCATGGATTTCCATAGCAATCCAGAAGAAACCTGATCCATAGAGTCTCTATTGCAGAGGTTCCCACCCGGTGGTACGCAAGATCCTATCAGGAGGCAACTCGGCAAGGCTACAGACTGATGTGTACCAAAAACTCGACCAACTGCCCTCTATACTTTACTCAAGCAAAACTGCTCCAGGGAATGAAAGAAACTTTTCTTGTGTGTATATTGAAGGTTTTTTTGCACTTTAATGGATGTTTTGTTAATTTTTTATATGGTTTAGCTACCATACAGACCACTCAGGCGGTACTTGATGAAAGAACTTTGGGAACTCCTGCTCTACTGGAATTCAAGTAAAGAATGCTCCTAAATTCAGTGCCTTATTGAAGAGCCCAACACTTCCTGTACAACACTGATTCTCAACCTGTGGTACAATTACCCCAGGGTGTACATGTCACATCTTGCAGGGGTACTCCAGAGATGCTGAGAGGAGCATCAACAGATGGGGTCTGATATATTATTTTAACAGTTAATCATTATTTCTTATTGCTTTAAAAGTGCCATGACGCCTGTGACCAATTTATCTTGGTTACATTTATCACTGATCCCCTCCTTAGTGGAACGTCTTGTCGTTCGTGGGTACTCGGCATGAAAAGGTTGAGAACCACTGGTGTAGAAGACTGCAATATTAGCTGTGGTGCTGAGTTAAGAAATAAAAACTACTATTTCGAATATATTTGACTTTGAAAAAATCCAACTAAAAAACTTGCAGTGGGCTTTTTTTTGTCCATTATGTGTGACCCCTACTCCAGGTCAATATTCTCAAATTAAACAGGTATTGGATACGGTGGTTAAAGATCACCAAAGCATTTCAATTCTCTTTTCATCTAAGCCTGGCTCTCCTTAGGGAATGGGACTGGTTTTATTAGACCCCCTCTTCAGCTCCTATTAAAAGGAGAAACTGTGCTCATGATATACATTTGTTGCTGTAAGTACATCTTCTAATGCCCTCACTGTGGGCTATTGATTTCCTGGTTTGCTACGGGATTGACAGGAGAGCACTGAAAGAACGCAAGTCTCAATATTTTGCATTTTCCCCAGGACAGCGGCATCATTTCTATTGATCTGTTAAGCCCTTGTAATTGCTTTTTTTCTTTTGAAAACAGCAATTCTCAACACTAAATCTGCAGTTTTCACAAAATGAGAATAAAAGTAAAAAAAAGGGCCCTTGGTCTGTTTGTCAAGGTCCACATTTGTTAAGGTTACTGCAAGTAACCCGGTGTGGTGAATTTCAGCTTATTGGATTTGCAGTTTTGAAAGATGGATATGTTTCCTAAAATCTGTTGTCGGGTGTATGATGTGATTTACGAATAGGTAACTGTGTGGTATTATGTGGTGGCTATTAAGAGCACGACATTTCGTACTGTTGGTTTATCAGTAATGCACATTGATTCTTGCGGAACATCTGGAATAAAATTATTTGATTTTCGAAATTTTAAATACTTGGGACATTTTTCTCTTTACACCTATTAATAATATTGAACTCTCCTTGTTTTTTCCTACAGGCAAATAACTTGAGGAATGTTGCTGGTCCTATAATATACTATACAGAGATTCTCTGAACCCCCAAACATATTTGCCTGAGCTGTGCTCGGACTGTGATCAAACGAGCAGACAGCTGACCTCCAAGTGCTCCTAAATATCAGCCTGAGCCTATGTGTCAGGAGGTTTCCAGGGACACCTGTTTAACCATGGGGCCTAAACCTGTCTCTGCTAACGAAGGCAGAAACCTTTTCTTTTTTAATAGGACTGTTAGGGGTCAATAGTCACATAGCACATGCTTACACTCTTCCACATTCCGCCCTTGCTGTGCATGTGCCATTCTACACAGCATGGCATCTCTGTAACCTTCTGTATGTGCCCCAAGCACTGAGCGGTGGGAGTATGTAAATGCAATTTTGGATTTCCTGCATAGATAAATAAGTAGGGCATCCCAAATCAGGAATGTACCTCAGAAAGGACATTGCCAGAGCAAAAGTCTCTTTACACGTTCTTTTCCACCCACCACCCAGGCACCTAAGTCAGCTTCACCACCTAGGAAGTCTAACATATATAGCAATTGGTGATATGTTAAAAACCAGAAATAGAGTCTGTTATTTTTTTTCCTACATTGAAAGACGTTGCTTAAAAATGTGTGACTGACCCTTCCGCCTCCACACACAAAGTTCACAAAGTTATAGTCAACAACTGATAGAGGGTGAAACACTACAGCTGATAAATCTGGCACCACGGCCAATCTCCAAGGTTCTGTCATTGAAACACTTTTAAAGTGGACCAATACCCAGGATTTTGACTATCCTGGGTCTTGGTCCACTTCGGTGGGGCACCCCCGATCGGGGTGCCCCGCTGTGTGAAACCCCCCCCGAGCACCCGAAAAACTCACCTCTCCCCGCTCCCAGCGCCGACAGACAAGCGGTTTCACAGCCGCGGACAAGCGGCTCCTCCGCCGCCCGCGCGTCACTCTTGACGCGCGCGCGCCTGCGCCGGACATTCACAGACAAGGTAAGGGAATTTGGGGTGTTTGGGGTCTCGGATGTCCCACGGGGAGGGAGGTGATCGGCCCGGGAATCTTATAGATTCCCGGGCCGATCACCGGAGGGTGATGGTCCACTTTAAGGATGCTAAAACAAAACCTTCTGGGTTTCCACAGAGCAATCAGGATACAAGCTACATACCTCCCAATACATGAAGAATAGACTGTGATTTAAAGCATGAGTGAAGCCCCACCCCTTGTGATATAGAGAAAAGTAGAATAAAAACTCTTGCCATTTGTTGAGTGGACTGGGGCATCCTACTGAAACAACAGATCTAGAAAATGTGGAAGTCAACCACAATGTTGTTTAAAGTGGACCAACACGCAGGATTTTGACTATCCTGGGTTTTGGTCCACTTCGGCGGGGCATCCCGATCGGGGGTGCCCCGCTGTGTGAAACCCCCCAGAAACCCCAATAAACTCACCTCTCCCCGCTCCCACGTGACTGCCCGGTCCAATCCCCGCCAACGTCCAGGCGGGGAACAGGAACGTCCAAGCGGCTTCCGCCGCCGCCTCCCTTGCGTCACTTTTGGCGCACGCGCGCCCGTGCCGGCCATTCACAGACGGCCGGCCTGGGGGCGCGCACGCCTAGAGGGGCGCGAGGGAGGCGGCGGAAGATAAGGTAGGTGATTTGGGGTGTTTGGGGGGTTTCACCCCGCGGGACATCCCGATCTCGGATGTCCCGCGGTGTGTGAGGTGATCGGCCCGGGAATCTTATAGATTTCCGGGCCGATCACCTCTCGGTGTTGGTCCACTTTAAAAGTGATCCTATACACAGAAAGGAGCTTTATGTCGTCACCTTCTATCCCCAGCCCAAAATAGCCTGTGTTTCTTTTTTTTATTAAAGCCTTTGCCCAATATTCATAAAACACGAATTAATTCAGTCAGGGCCGGCTCCAGGTTTATGTGGGCCCTATTTAAACCAAAACTCTAGTTTTGGTCTACTTTGAAGCGCACCAAGCCCCTTTAAACCTGACCTCGGAGTCTTAACAAATCTTGATTCTCCTGATTTTGGATGCCCATGTGTGTGACACCCCCCCTTTGTTCATTACTTTCCTCGAACTGGAGAATGCACTGTGGGCGCCCCGCCAGCTGCCTTGCCGTGTGCTGACGCCGGCCCTGAATTCAATTACAACTAATGGCAGGGTTTAAGAGTTCCCCAATGCTGAGCTGTGTGTACTGTATCTGAATGTATCATCGCTGGAAAGCATCAGCGAATGAGGCAGCTCAGCCTGGGAGCTATATGGCCGACTGCATGAAGTTCGTATTGTTATGAATATTGGGCAAAGGCTTTCGTAAAAAAAAATGAACCCAGGCTGTTTTTGGGAACTGGGCTGGGGATAGAAGGTGAAGACAAACTTCCTTTCCAGGTACAGGATCGCTTTAACAGAATTAATCGTGTAGCACAGATAGTTAAGTGTCCAGTTTCAGATTTATGTCCCATTTACACAGAGCGATTATCGAATGAGAATTTGCTAAATCGCTGTAGAAATGGACACTGCAATCAAGCAATGAGCGAGAATCGGTCGCCCTTCATATCGCTTCGGCCACAAAAATTTCTCGTTCATCGCTTGATCACTGGAATGTGAAAACAGGAGTTGGGCACAAAAAACGTGTTGTAGCTTTGAGAACGAGCGACATGAGCTATCGCATCAGCGATGGTTCTAGTTTGATTAGCCAACAAATCTTTGGCATCTGAACACAGTTGTCCAATCGCAGAAGATTTGTGTGGTTGTACACTCGCTGACCAAACGGTTAATTTATCTGCTCATTAAGCATTAAACCGAAACCCCCAAAATGTAAATCTTCTGCATCTGGATAGCGCACCTGCATTATCTGGATTGCTGCCCAAAAAAAATCTCACCAAATTGTAGATGATAATGGTGGCTCTTGGGCAGTTAGTGGCTGCAAAAGCATAAGCCACTTCCGCCGGCACAGCGAATGCGCTGCTACGTTTCAGAGCGAGTTGACTGAGCATGCCCTGTTGGGATGGTGGGGCGGGTCTGTTGCGTGCATCCTTTCATTGGCCAGCACTTTCAGAGGACTGCGCCTCTCGCTCGGAAGCATCGCAGCGCTTCTGCCTTGCCAGCCAAAGTGACTTCTGCTTTTGCGTCACTTTGCACCCAGGAGCCACCATTATAAACTAAAATATGGACTTTTATGCAATATGGACTGGCAGCAATCAGGATAGCATTCAGAAGATTTACTTTTAGGGTTTTGTTCCGGTTTAAACCGGACCTTCACCATGATTTATTGAAAAGCCCAAACCCTTATAAAATGATTCCCCAGCATCTACAATTAATATATTTTACATTTTAAGTCACTTACTTATTATTCTTACCCCCACTGGGCTGCAACTCTGTTCAGGACTTTAAGATACGGGCGCCACCATCTTGCCTCAGAAGCATCACACTTACTAAGGAGAGGAGAGTGGGATAAAGTACAGGGGGGCAGGTAATAGCTGTGCTTTGCTCAGACAGAGCAGAACTGGGGTCAGGAAAAGGTCAGCAATCCCAGAATGCAGAGCGGCACTGTCAGAAGGCACTTCCTGTTTGCAGGCTGCCTGATGTTCCATGAGCCGCCATCTTGGATGTTTAAAGGCTCATAACATGCAGTAGATGCAGATAAAATGATTTTTAATGTGAGAATCTGTATGTACAGGGTGTGGGAAACATATAAGATAGACTCTTATTCAGAGTGAAGGACCGCTTTAAAGTGGACCAACACCCAAGATTTTGACTATCCTGGGTTTTGGTCCACTTCGGTGGGGCACCCCGATCGGGGGTGCCCCGCTGTCTGTAACCCCCCGGAAAGCCCAGAAATACTCACCTCTCCCCGCTCCCACGTGACCGCGCCAGCCAATCACAGCGCTCAGAGCCGCTGTGGTATGTGCGTCCAAGGCCGCTTGGACGCGCATACCAGCTCAGCTGGCTCTGAGCGCTGGAGGCCGCGTCTCGCGCTTCCCTCTAACAGGGAGCGCGCCTGCGCCAGCCATTCACAAACGGCCGGCGCGGGTGCGCGCCCTGCTAGAGGGAAGCGCGAGACGCTGCCGCGGCTCGCGCATGCCCGATAGAACGGGGCTGAGGTAAGGTTTGTGGGCCTCCTGGGGGGTTCCGAAATCGGGATGTCCCGCGGGGAGGGATCTGATCGGTCCGGGAATCTTATAGATTTCCGGGCCGATCCCCCCTGGGTGTTGGTCCACTTTAAGCATTTGTCAAATATGAAGCAGTTTTGGAATGAATCCAAAATACAAGACAATGAAATTCTATGAGTTGCCACACCCAGTTTAAACATTCCAACAATGGAAAGTCTCACCCATAACTTGCAAATGTGGGGGATGCTTGAATTCTAGAAACAATGGGCAAATAATACAAACTCCCTACATCTACTGGCTGCTGGTATGTAACACTGCAGCTGAGGCTTTTCCATCTGGTAGGGTCACTACAGCCTAGGCAGCATAACTGAACACTATTCTCAAACAAGGACCAACACCCAGGATTTTCACTATCCTGGGTGTTGGTCCACTTCAGCGGGGCATCCGAGATCAGGATGCCCCGCTGTGTGAAACCCCCCCCAAAAAACATACCTTTTCGGCGACGGACAAGCCGCCGCCTCCCGCGCGTTGTCCCACATCACCCCTGGGTGTTGGTCCACTTTAACTTTTGAAGTTAGTGTCAAGTATCAAGGTTTCCACTGATTCATTCTCATCATCCACGTGATAGCCTAAGGAACCTATTGTTCACGCATGTTTTATTACTTAGATATTGGCTCAAAAAGCCCAACTAGACATTTCCTATAGACATTTGTGACCCACATTTTAGTATAAAAAGAAAAAAAATGCTCTGTTGTAACAGGGCTAGAGTAAAATGATGAGCCACTCCTGCCAAGCAACCGATTCATCCTAGAATGTTGCATCTGCTGAAGCAGAGATTTTACCCCCTGTAGACATGCCCACACCCTATTTACACATGACCATCATGTGCCAACTTCCTGTCCTGGCACTGGGCACACCTATCTGTGGGTCCAAGTAAATGCACTGGATGCATCCTCTATTAGTCCTCCAGCTGATGAGCCTCTGGTTCTGCACAACCTCCACCAGCTCTACCACCGGATAACCCTGAGCCTCGTATACCACCTCATGATCGGTTTTCTGATGATCGGCGGAAGTTCTGGGCCTTTGTAAAATGCTGTCACCTCTACTTTTACATGCAACCCTGGACCATCCAGTGGATTTTCTGGAACTCTGAGCTGTTATAACCTTTCTCAAGAGTCACCCCATCATTTAATAGAAAACACCTAGGCTTGTTAGATCATTTTTGTCAGATGAAGAAAGGGCCAGCAAAATCTGTGCCTGTACCGTCAAGAGTAGGATCTGTGTTTCATGCCTCAATCCTGAAGCCAGCCGAGCTGTCAACATTCAGCACAGCCTTTCTAAACCAGTGGTTGTGGACGGTTCACAGGCGTAACAGGTTGAGGATATTCTAGACTCACAGTTTAGAGGTATGTGGTTGCAGTATTTGGTTAAAGTGGACAAAAACCTGCAGAGATTGGCCCAGGAATCTTATAGATTATTGATTCCTTTCCCCTGGGGCATCTAAAATCGGGATGCCCCACTGTGTGAAATCCTCCAGGTCGCCCATAAACTCACCTTCGTTCCCGGTCCGATGCCACATGCGCGAGCAGTGCTGCATCCCCGCTATCCCTCTAGCAGGGCACGTGACCACGGCAGGCATTTGTGAATGGCCGGGCACCCTCCCTGTTAGAGGGTTGCGGGGGATGCAGCCACCAGCGTGCCCGGATCTGCTCACATTAGACGAAGGCTTAGACGAGCTGACGTGAGGGGATCCAAGTGATTGGACAAGAGGCTGAGCATGCGCCAGTGGATCGAGGAAGGATGAGTGCTGTCGAGCGAGCTGGGGGTTTCACACAGCAGGTTGACAAGGACCAAAGCCCAGGATAGTCAAAAAATCCTGGGTTTTGGTCGACTTTAAGTGGAAGGGCTACAGGATGGAAGAGAATTCCCGCAACATTCATGCTCCAAAGTTGTTAGAATTCTTCCACAGAAACCAAACAGAGAAGTCTTTTTTGAATAGCGTCTGGGACCACTCTTAAGGGGGGGGGGGGCACTTTCATGGATTTGCACATGCAAGCGCCAACTTCCTGCCACTGGGTGCACCAGGGCCACTAGAGTTTGTGCTGAAAACTAATATCCAATTGTAGCAGGCACACACAGGGTTAACCATCTTGCACAGGATCTAATAGGTTTGCACCTACTAAGCATGTGCAGGTTGATGGGATGGGAGGGGGATACCACACTGCCTATATGGGGGGGGGGGGGGGAGATACCACACTGCCCGTGGGGAATGCCACACTTCTTATAGGGAATGGGATGGGGGAATGCCACACTGCCTATGGGAATGGGATGAGAGAATGTCACACTGCCTATGGGAATGGGATGGGGAGAATGCCACACCGCCTATATGAGGAATAGGATGAGGGTATGCCACACTGCCTATCGGAATGGGAGCGGGGAATGCCACACTACCTGTAATTGAGCGATTCCGAGCCATGCCCATTATTTGGTCCTTGGTGGTGTTTTAGCACAAAATTGTGGTTCAGACTATTTTTTTTCTTGTGTTCCTGCTCCAAATCCTAGGTGCATCTTATAAGGGGGTGCATCTTATAGGGTGAAAAATACGGTAATCATAAATCAAACCTGGGATTCATTTTTGCACAAGTCTACAATGAGAAAGTAAAGATCCCTTCTCTAATCTTGCCGATAGATATAGCCATAGAGAAAAAAGCAGTTGAATTATGAAACTATTTGCAAAAGCCGATGAGAACACAGTGGAGTCTGTGCTGAACACACGCAAGCGCCTTCACTGCTACAGTGACCAGCACAATCTACTGAACATCTGAAAAGCTGCAACAATAACACCTAGATGTGTTTCCACAAGGAAATAAATAGTGCATTAAAAAGCCTCAAGTGTGTGCGCTTGTGCGTCTGGGGATGTGTGCGCTTGTGTGTCTGGGGATGTGTGCGCTTGTGTGTCTGGGGATGTGTGCGCTTGTGTGTCTGGGGATGTGTGCGCTTGTGTGTCTGGGGATGTGTGCGCTTGTGCGTCTGGGGATGTGTGCGCTTGTGCGTCTGGGGATGTGTGCGCTTGTGCGTCTGGGGATGTGTGCGCTTGTGCGTCTGGGGATGTGCGCGCTTGTGTGTCTGGGGATGTGTGCGCTTGTGTGTCTGGGGATGTGCGCGCTTGTGTGTCTGGGGATGTGTGCGCTTGTGCGTCTGGGGATGTGTGCGCTTGTGCGTCTGGGGATGTGTGCGCTTGTGCGTCTGGGGATGTGTGCGCTTGTGCGTCTGGGGATGTGCGCGCTTGTGTGTCTGGGGATGTGCGCGCTTGTGTGTCTGGGGATGTGCGCGCTTGTGCGTCTGGGGATGTGCGCGCTTGTGCGTCTGGGGATGTGTGCGCTTGTGCGTCTGGGGATGTGTGCGCTTGTGCGTCTGGGGATGTGTGCGCTTGTGTGTCTGGGGATGTGTGCGCTTGTGTGTCTGGGGATGTGTGCGCTTGTGTGTCTGGGGATGTGTGCGCTTGTGTGTCTGGGGATGTGTGCGCTTGTGTGTCTGGGGATGTGTGCGCTTGTGTGTCTGGGGATGTGTGCGCTTGTGCGTCTGGGGATGTGTGCGCTTGTGCGTCTGGGGATGTGTGCGCTTGTGCGTCTGGGGATGTGTGCGCTTGTGTGTCTGGGGATGTGCGCGCTTGTGCGTCTGGGGATGTGTGCGCTTGTGCGTCTGGGGATGTGTGCGCTTGTGCGTCTGGGGATGTGCGCGCTTGTGTGTCTGGGGATGTGCGCGCTTGTGCATCTGTGGAGGGATGTGCTCACACTAAAACCCCCAGGATCGCCAGTCTACTCCAACAGCACAATCAGAACTCGCCACTTCGCATATTTATACCCATAAGTTTGCTTTCAAGGATAAATGATCCGTCTTTCAGCTCTCCCTATGTTGGCTATCAGGAGCTGCATTTTTCATTCAGCCTGCTTCATATTTCCAAATAAATCATGTCACAGCTCTCAGCAGCAGATGATGACTTATACATGCATGTCCCAATGTATCAGTCCCATCAGAATTTATTTTGACTGATAGGGAAATGCAAAGTGATGGTGAATGAAAGATGCTGCCCCTGACAGCCAGCACAAGCAAGTAAAAAGCAGGATAATTTAATACTTTGTATGGACTTCACTGTATTGTTATTTGGAAGTGTTTTAGTTGTTTGGTGTTCAATAAGGGGTATATATCTTCTATTAAATTATTCATGTTGTATGTGGTTCCTGACCAGATCATGGTGCTGAGTGTGGTGGTTGTTGTTGGAGGCTGGGTGGGGATGTGTGTGGGTGTGTGTGTGTGTATATACACACAACCTTTTTTTTTTCCAGAGAGGCATCTTACCTGCTGTCATCTACCTGCACAAGGAAGCGCACTATATCCTGATGACCTTTCAAGGCTGTGAGCTCCGTGTACGGGTTTTGGGTCTGTTCTTCTCCGATGTTCAAGACCGGTGTTTTCTAAAAGTAAAAATGGTCCACTGAACACGAAACAATAAGCATCAAACATGAAAATTCCTTATGTAAAAAAAAAAACATACTATACTATATACTATAGAGGCCTGTTTGTTTGGGGCAAAGAGAGGGAGGTGACACAGAAGAGCTGAGCCTGCTGAAGGCACGTCGCCTAAGCCTGTGTCTAAGGCCAGCGGCCACATCCCCCTCTACCCTCTAACAGGTCGTGTGCCTGCGCTGGCCATTCACGACTGCCTGGCGCAGGCATGCGCCCTGCTAGAGGGATAGCGGGAATACGGCCGCAGCTCGCACATGCGCCGTTGGATCGGGAAACAAGTGAGGTAAGTATATGGACAATTTGAGGGGGTTTCACACGCGCCGATTTTGGATGTCCCGGGGGGGGGGGGGCGAATCGATCGGCCTAGGAATCTTATAGATTCCCGGGCCAATCGCTGTGGGTTTTGGTAAATTCGAAAGTGGAACAAACCTAAGGAATTATATTTTCCTGAGTTCGTTGTTCCATCCCCAGTTGGGATGCCCTACTATGTGAACCCCCCCCCCAGAGCGGGGAAAGGCGAGCTACTACTGCCACCCTGGGGGGTTCACACAGCGGGGCATCCCATAGAGATGGCCGCCACAGCCTGCTTTCAGTGATTTCCAGCCTCTGTGGCGGCATCACTTCCTGTCTTGGTAGTCAGACATTGCCATCCAGACTTGGAGGTGAAGCAGACCGGAAGTTTATTTCAGGAGGTGTGGTGTTTGGCCAACAGAAGCCTCACACACGTGGGGCCGGAAGCAGAACATCGAAAGGTGAGTTCTGCCAGCAGTCCAGGGTGATGGCAGCAGAACCACTATTTCCCTGGTGGTTATTTTCTTCACAAACCACTGCAAATAGGCTGCAACCCACACCACACCCACATGTCACACCCATCACCCTATAAACTGGTCTTCAAGTTTGGCATCTCTGGATTCGAGAAGCCAGCAGCCAGCCCTGGAATCTTTTAGATCTCATTCTGGCTGCTGGTGGGTTTTGATCCTCTTTAATACTCTGTCTGTATTTCTTTGTGCAGGGCTTTATTACTAAACAATATAAATAATGGCTGATTGGGGGAGGTCTGTTTTGAACCTTAAAAAGCAACACGGTCACTTTAATGGAAGCTCTGAGGAGGTTGCGTCTGCAATGTTATGTCAGCCACGTATGAGCTAACAAGTCCGGGCCACGTATGAGCCAACAAGCCCGGGCCGCGTATGAGCCAACAAGCCCGGGCCGCGTATGAGCCAACAAGCCCGGGCCGCGTATGAGCCAACAAGCCCGGGCCGCGTATGAGCCAACAAGCCCGGGCCGCGTATGAGCCAACAAGCCCGGGCCGCGTATGAGCCAACAAGCCCGGGCCGCGTATGAGCCAACAAGCCCGGGCCGCGTATGAGCCAACAAGCCCGGGCCGCGTATGAGCCAACAAGCCCGGGCCGCGTATGAGCCAACAAGCCCGGGCCGCGTATGAGCCAACAAGCCCGGGCCGCGTATGAGCCAACAAGCCCGGGCCGCGTATGAGCCAACAAGCCCGGGCCGCGTATGAGCCAACAAGCCCGGGCCGCGTATGAGCCAACAAGCCCGGGCCGCGTATGAGCCAACAAGCCCGGGCCGCGTATGAGCCAACAAGCCCGGGCCGCGTATGAGCCAACAAGCCCGGGCCGCGTATGAGCCAACAAGCCCGGGCCGCGTATGAGCCAACAAGCCCGGGCCGCGTATGAGCCAACAAGCCCGGGCCGCGTATGAGCCAACAAGCCCGGGCCGCGTATGAGCCAACAAGCCCGGGCCGCGTATGAGCCAACAAGCCCGGGCCGCGTATGAGCCAACAAGCCCGGGCCGCGTATGAGCCAACAAGCCCGGGCCGCGTATGAGCCAACAAGCCCGGGCCGCGTATGAGCCAACAAGCCCGGGCCGCGTATGAGCCAACAAGCCCGGGCCGCGTATGAGCCAACAAGCCCGGGCCGCGTATGAGCCAACAAGTCCGGGCCGCGTATGAGCCAACAAGTCCGGGCCGCGTATGAGCCAACAAGTCCGGGCCGCGTATGAGCCAACAAGTCCGGGCCGCGTATGAGCCAACAAGTCCGGGCCGCGTATGAGCCAACAAGTCCCGGCCGCGTATGAGCCAACAAGTCCCGGCCGCGTATGAGCCAACAAGTCCCGGCCGCGTATGAGCCAACAAGTCCCGGCCGCGTATGAGCCAACAAGTCCCGGCCGCGTATGAGCCAACAAGTCCCGGCCGCGTATGAGCCAACAAGTCCCGGCCGCGTATGAGCCAACAAGTCCCGGCCGCGTATGAGCCAACAAGTCCCGGCCGCGTATGAGCCAACAAGTCCCGGCCGCGTATGAGCCAACAAGTCCCGGCCGCGTATGAGCCAACAAGTCCCGGCCGCGTATGAGCCAACAAGTCCCGGCCGCGTATGAGCCAACAAGTCCCGGCCGCGTATGAGCCAACAAGTCCCGGCCGCGTATGAGCCAACAAGTCCCGGCCGCGTATGAGCCAACAAGTCCCGGCCGCGTATGAGCCAACAAGTCCCGGCCGCGTATGAGCCAACAAGTCCCGGCCGCGTATGAGCCAACAAGTCCCGGCCGCGTATGAGCCAACAAGTCCCGGCCGCGTATGAGCCAACAAGTCCCGGCCGCGTATGAGCCAACAAGTCCCGGCCGCGTATGAGCCAACAAGTCCCGGCCGCGTATGAGCCAACAAGTCCCGGCCGCGTATGAGCCAACAAGTCCCGGCCGCGTATGAGCCAACAAGTCCCGGCCGCGTATGAGCCAACAAGTCCCGGCCGCGTATGAGCCAACAAGTCCCGGCCGCGTATGAGCCAACAAGTCCCGGCCGCGTATGAGCCAACAAGTCCCGGCCGCGTATGAGCCAACAAGTCCCGGCCGCGTATGAGCCAACAAGTCCCGGCCGCGTATGAGCCAACAAGTCCCGGCCGCGTATGAGCCAACAAGTCCCGGCCGCGTATGAGCCAACAAGTCCCGGCCGCGTATGAGCCAACAAGTCCCGGCCGCGTATGAGCCAACAAGTCCCGGCCGCGTATGAGCCAACAAGTCCCGGCCGCGTATGAGCCAACAAGTCCCGGCCGCGTATGAGCCAACAAGTCCCGGCCGCGTATGAGCCAACAAGTCCCGGCCGCGTATGAGCCAACAAGTCCCGGCCGCGTATGAGCCAACAAGTCCCGGCCGCGTATGAGCCAACAAGTCCCGGCCGCGTATGAGCCAACAAGTCCCGGCCGCGTATGAGCCAACAAGTCCCGGCCGCGTATGAGCCAACAAGTCCCGGCCGCGTATGAGCCAACAAGTCCCGGCCGCGTATGAGCCAACAAGTCCCGGCCGCGTATGAGCCAACAAGTCCCGGCCGCGTATGAGCCAACAAGTCCCGGCCGCGTATGAGCCAACAAGTCCCGGCCGCGTATGAGCCAACAAGTCCCGGCCGCGTATGAGCCAACAAGTCCCGGCCGCGTATGAGCCAACAAGTCCCGGCCGCGTATGAGCCAACAAGTCCCGGCCGCGTATGAGCCAACAAGTCCCGGCCGCGTATGAGCCAACAAGTCCCGGCCGCGTATGAGCCAACAAGTCCCGGCCGCGTATGAGCCAACAAGTCCCGGCCGCGTATGAGCCAACAAGTCCCGGCCGCGTATGAGCCAACAAGTCCCGGCCGCGTATGAGCCAACAAGTCCCGGCCGCGTATGAGCCAACAAGTCCCGGCCGCGTATGAGCCAACAAGTCCCGGCCGCGTATGAGCCAACAAGTCCCGGCCGCGTATGAGCCAACAAGTCCCGGCCGCGTATGAGCCAACAAGTCCCGGCCGCGTATGAGCCAACAAGTCCCGGCCGCGTATGAGCCAACAAGTCCCGGCCGCGTATGAGCCAACAAGTCCCGGCCGCGTATGAGCCAACAAGTCCCGGCCGCGTATGAGCCAACAAGTCCCGGCCGCGTATGAGCCAACAAGTCCCGGCCGCGTATGAGCCAACAAGTCCCGGCCGCGTATGAGCCAACAAGTCCCGGCCGCGTATGAGCCAACAAGTCCCGGCCGCGTATGAGCCAACAAGTCCCGGCCGCGTATGAGCCAACAAGTCCCGGCCGCGTATGAGCCAACAAGTCCCGGCCGCGTATGAGCCAACAAGTCCCGGCCGCGTATGAGCCAACAAGTCCCGGCCGCGTATGAGCCAACAAGTCCCGGCCGCGTATGAGCCAACAAGTCCCGGCCGCGTATGAGCCAACAAGTCCCGGCCGCGTATGAGCCAACAAGTCCCGGCCGCGTATGAGCCAACAAGTCCCGGCCGCGTATGAGCCAACAAGTCCCGGCCGCGTATGAGCCAACAAGTCCCGGCCGCGTATGAGCCAACAAGTCCCGGCCGCGTATGAGCCAACAAGTCCCGGCCGCGTATGAGCCAACAAGTCCCGGCCGCGTATGAGCCAACAAGTCCCGGCCGCGTATGAGCCAACAAGTCCCGGCCGCGTATGAGCCAACAAGTCCCGGCCGCGTATGAGCCAACAAGTCCCGGCCGCGTATGAGCCAACAAGTCCCGGCCGCGTATGAGCCAACAAGTCCCGGCCGCGTATGAGCCAACAAGTCCCGGCCGCGTATGAGCCAACAAGTCCCGGCCGCGTATGAGCCAACAAGTCCCGGCCGCGTATGAGCCAACAAGTCCCGGCCGCGTATGAGCCAACAAGTCCCGGCCGCGTATGAGCCAACAAGTCCCGGCCGCGTATGAGCCAACAAGTCCCGGCCGCGTATGAGCCAACAAGTCCCGGCCGCGTATGAGCCAACAAGTCCCGGCCGCGTATGAGCCAACAAGTCCCGGCCGCGTATGAGCCAACAAGTCCCGGCCGCGTATGAGCCAACAAGTCCCGGCCGCGTATGAGCCAACAAGTCCCGGCCGCGTATGAGCCAACAAGTCCCGGCCGCGTATGAGCCAACAAGTCCCGGCCGCGTATGAGCCAACAAGTCCCGGCCGCGTATGAGCCAACAAGTCCCGGCCGCGTATGAGCCAACAAGTCCCGGCCGCGTATGAGCCAACAAGTCCCGGCCGCGTATGAGCCAACAAGTCCCGGCCGCGTATGAGCCAACAAGTCCCGGCCGCGTATGAGCCAACAAGTCCCGGCCGCGTATGAGCCAACAAGTCCCGGCCGCGTATGAGCCAACAAGTCCCGGCCGCGTATGAGCCAACAAGTCCCGGCCGCGTATGAGCCAACAAGTCCCGGCCGCGTATGAGCCAACAAGTCCCGGCCGCGTATGAGCCAACAAGTCCCGGCCGCGTATGAGCCAACAAGTCCCGGCCGCGTATGAGCCAACAAGTCCCGGCCGCGTATGAGCCAACAAGTCCCGGCCGCGTATAAGCCAACAAGTCCCGGCCGCGTATGAGCCAACAAGTCCCGGCCGCGTATGAGCCAACAAGTCCCGGCCGCGTATGAGCCAACAAGTCCCGGCCGCGTATGAGCCAACAAGTCCGGGCCGCGTATGAGCCAACAAGTCCGGGCCGCGTATGAGCCAACAAGTCCGGGCCGCGTATGAGCCAACAAGTCCGGGCCGCGTATGAGCTAACAAGTCCGGGCCAAGTATGAGCTAACAAGTCCCGGCCGCGTATGAGCTAACAAGTCCGGGCCAAGTATGAGCTAACAAGTCCGGGCCGCGTATGAGCTAACAAGTCCGGGCCGCGTATGAGCTAACAAGTCCGGGCCAAGTATGAGCTAACAAGTCCCGGCCGCGTATGAGCTAACAAGTCCGGGCCAAGTATGAGCTAACAAGTCCGGGCCAAGTATGAGCTAACAAGTCCGGGCCGCGTATGAGCTAACAAGTCCGGGCCGCGTATGAGCTAACAAGTCCGGGCCGCGTATGAGCTAACAAGTCCGGGCCGCGTATGAGCTAACAAGTCCGGGCCAAGTATGAGCTAACAAGTCCGGGCCAAGTATGAGCTAACAAGTCCCGGCCGCGTATGAGCTAACAAGTCCCGGCCGCGTATGAGCTAACAAGTCCCGGCCGCGTATGAGCTAACAAGTCCGGGCCGCGTATGAGCTAACAAGTCCCGGCCGCGTATGAGCTAACAAGTCCGGGCCAAGTATGAGCTAACAAGTCCGGGCCAAGTATGAGCTAACAAGTCCCGGCCGCGTATGAGCTAACAAGTCCCGGCCGCGTATGAGCTAACAAGTCCCGGCCGCGTATGAGCTAACAAGTCCCGGCCGCGTATGAGCTAACAAGTCCCGGCCGCGTATGAGCTAACAAGTCCCGGCCGCGTATGAGCTAACAAGTCCCGGCCGCGTATGAGCTAACAAGTCCCGGCCGCGTATGAGCTAACAAGTCCCGGCCGCGTATGAGCTAACAAGTCCCGGCAGCGTATGAGCTAACAAGTCCCGGCCGCGTATGAGCCAACAAGTCCCGGCCGCGTATGAGCCAACAAGTCCCGGCCGCGTATGAGCTAACAAGTCCCGGCCGCGTATGAGCTAACAAGTCCCGGCCGCGTATGAGCTAACAAGTCCCGGCCGCGTATGAGCTAACAAGTCCCGGCCGCGTATGAGCTAACAAGTCCCGGCCGCGTATGAGCTAACAAGTCCCGGCCGCGTATGAGCTAACAAGTCCCGGCCGCGTATGAGCTAACAAGTCCCGGCCGCGTATGAGCTAACAAGTCCCGGCCGCGTATGAGCTAACAAGTCCCGGCCGCGTATGAGCTAACAAGTCCCGGCCGCGTATGAGCTAACAAGTCCCGGCCGCGTATGAGCTAACAAGTCCCGGCCGCGTATGAGCTAACAAGTCCCGGCCGCGTATGAGCTAACAAGTCCCGGCCGCGTATGAGCTAACAAGTCCCGGCCGCGTATGAGCTAACAAGTCCCGGCCGCGTATGAGCTAACAAGTCCCGGCCGCGTATGAGCTAACAAGTCCCGGCCGCGTATGAGCTAACAAGTCCCGGCCGCGTATGAGCTAACAAGTCCCGGCCGCGTATGAGCTAACAAGTCCCGGCCGCGTATGAGCTAACAAGTCCCGGCCGCGTATGAGCTAACAAGTCCCGGCCGCGTATGAGCTAACAAGTCCCGGCCGCGTATGAGCTAACAAGTCCCGGCCGCGTATGAGCTAACAAGTCCCGGCCGCGTATGAGCTAACAAGTCCCGGCCGCGTATGAGCTAACAAGTCCCGGCCGCGTATGAGCTAACAAGTCCGGGCCGCGTATGAGCTAACAAGTCCGGGCCGCGTATGAGCTAACAAGTCCGGGCCGCGTATGAGCTAACAAGTCCGGGTCATGTATGAGCTAACAAGTCCCGGCCATGTATGAGCTAACAAGTCCTGGCCGCGTATGAGCTAACAAGTCCTGGCCGCGTATGAGCTAACAAGTCCAGGTCATGTATGAGCTAACAAGTCCAGGTCATGTATGAGCTAACAAGTCCAGGTCATGTATGAGCTAACAAGTCCAGGTCATGTATGAGCTAACAAGTCCAGGTCATGTATGAGCTAACAAGTCCAGGTCATGTATGAGCTAACAAGTCCAGGTCATGTATGAGCTAACAAGTCCCGGGTCATGTATGAGCTAACAAGTCCCGGGTCATGTATGGGCTAACAAGTCCAGGCCATGTATGAGCTAACAAGTCCCGGGTCATGTATGGGCTAACAAGTCCAGGCCATGTATGAGCTAACAAGTCCAGGCACTGTGACCTGTTACTGCAGATGTTACCGCCACTGGCAGATCCTCTATAGATGGAGGCAGGGGAAGAGGAATCCCTCATACTGGACCCTATACCTCCCACAGCTTGTACTATACCGCCTGCCGAGAGCGTCTGAGCATGACGGGAAATGTCAGCCTCTGCAGGCAGCCGCCCCTCCCGCCTTCCCGGTTTTATTACCTCAGCTCCGGCCTGCGGCTCTTTGCTGCCCAGGAGCCATCGAAACATGGCGACCACAACAAACCCCACACTCGGGCT
>JAQIHN010000899.1:0-2500 GCA_027917425.1 Gastrophryne carolinensis
AAACCTCCTCCTGTAAGCTTCCCTTACTTTTGGGGTGACACAATGTAACAAACCTCCTCCTGTAAGCTTCCCTTACTGCTGGGGTGACATACTGTAACAAACCTCCTCCTGTAAGCTTCCCTTACTGCTGGGGTGACACACTGTAACAAACCTCCTCCTGTAAGCTTCCCTGACTGCTGGGGTGACACAATGTAACAAACCTCCTCCTGTAAGCTTCCCTTACTGCTGGGGTGACACACTGTAACAAACCTCCTCCTGTAAGCTTCCCTTACTGCTGGGGTGACACACTGTAACAAACCTCCTCCTGTAAGCTTCCCTGACTGCTGGGGTGACACACTGTAACAAACCTCCTCCTGTAAGCTTCCCTGACTGCTGGGGTGACACACTGTAACAAACCTCCTCCTGTAAGCTTCCCTTACTGCTGGGGTAACACACTGTAACAAACCTCCTCCTTTAAGCTTCCCTTACTGCTGGGGTGACACAATGACACAAGAGGACATGTCTGACCACATCTCACACACACACACAATGACAATTAGGGGTGGGGTCTATTTATTTTCCCCCTTGCCTATGCCATCTGTGGTTGTCATTAGGCAACGTGATTTTAAGGGGTGCAGAATTTTGTTCTTTTTTGTACAGTTTGGCTTGGGGTCCATGGCAATGTAGAGGAAAGAAGGTTTCCTTGTCTTGTCTCACTTTACGTAGAAGTTATATTGTGTTTGGAGTGTATTGTTGAGTGGCTGTGATAGTGGCGTAATAGTGCGACTTGGGCGCGTTATATGCACCCAGACATGCTTTCCCTGCTGTCCCAGTTGCATTCCAGCAGTGTTGGCATCATTTTCTGATGTTTCAGGGTGGACTTGGTGACCTCCAAGTGGTCGAATTGAGATTTCCAAGTGGCGAGCATTTTTTTCCCATAGACTATAATGGGATTCGATAATCGGTCGAGTAACGAGGTCTATTCGAATCGAAATTCGAAATATCGAATATTTCACTACTCGCTCATCTCTAATAATCATCAAAACACACAGTCAGTATGGCATGACAGAATTTAACAGTAAATACACATAGTACATTAAAGTGAAGTAAAGGTAAAGATAAAAAGCCCACAGAGGGCACTCTCAAAAACGCTGCAGAGCTAGCAATCGAGACGGTGCCCAGGCAAGATGGCGCGCCAGGCCCGCCCCCCCCGGGAACGCGGGGACATGCCAGAGAAGAGCGGCCCAGCGGCCAATCACACAGCCGCCGGCAGCTGTGACGTCACCAGCGCGCGGGCCATTCAAAAAAATTTTGTGATTACTCACCTGTAAAATGGGTATTATAAGTATGTCTCACACCCTGCTTCGGAAGTAGTCATTACACTTGGGTTATGTCCAGCAGAGGGCGAACTTCTGCAGAGATGACTAGAAAAAAGAAGCCCCTCCCTGGCCCATAAATACCTGGGACCTCCCACACATCACCCAGTATAGGAAAGCAGTAAGGGGACCAGGAAGAGCCAATAAAAACTACAAGAAAAACAGTAACACCAAAGAGGATCCAAAATACAACTCAGGGCGGGGCGAAGCAGGGTGTGAGACATACTTATAATACCCATTTTACAGGTGAGTAATCACAAAATGGTATTATTCTAAGTATGTCTCACACCCTGCTTCGGAAGTAGTCATTACACTTGGGACATCCAACAGCAGTGTTCCAAAAAAAAGGGTGGGAATCCGAATAGGCAAAAATGCACAAATGAAAACCCCTGCCGCTAGAATAACTTTGCGGCTAAAAACATCACCCGCTAAGGTCCGCACAGCAACCTTACAAAAAACTTGTAAAAGGTATGAACAGGAGACCAAGTAGCAGTCGCACAACTTATTCCACTAACCTGAAAAAGGGGAACCTTCCCCTTGGCAATATAGGCCCACACAAGGACCAGACATATCCATTAAAAATGGTAGACTTGATGACGCCAAAACCGTTGGGGACCCGAAGGCACCACAAACAAGACTTCCTTCCTACAGAAAAAGGAAGTAGCCAAGAAATAGAACGTCAGCAGGGCCCTCACCTCGTCCAAGCTAGACGAAGGACACAAGGAAGAACCACAATCTTAAAAAGATGGAAACAAAGCTATCAGAAGCAATAGCCATCAAAAGTCAATCCGTGGTGTAAGCATAAAAAATGCAAAATTCAAATCCCAAAAAGACTGAAGGTTTTAGAGGACAAAAGGCCCAAAAAGAAGACCGCCAGGACAGAAGCCTGCCCCAGCAAAGCACTTAAGCTGGAGCCCCAGGCCGTACTGACTAAAGTGAACAAAAAACACCTGGCAAGGCAAGGCCCTAGCCTCACATGCATCAATATAGTGCCGCCAAGACCTGTAGAAGAAGTCAAAGGAAAACCGCTTCCTAGCCCAAACAAAGGCCAGAAGCACAACATCAGACAAACTTCCTCTATGAATATGTAGGAGGTTTCAGCAGCTACGCTGCCAAAGCCAGCGTTCGCCAACTGCAGAGCGAAC
>JAQIHN010000899.1:7500-20482 GCA_027917425.1 Gastrophryne carolinensis
GCCATTCTACCCTCACCCGGACCAGCAGCCTAGGCTGGGAGGCATGGGGATCAAAAGAGGGATCTGGGCGGAAATAGAGAAAGAGGGCCGGGAGTCATCCCGGCTACCTGAAATCCCCCTGTGCAAGGAGGAGACATCTTCTGCTTGCTCGCCGTCTGCAGAGACTAAACTGGGTGATGTGTGGGAGGTCCCAGGTATTTATGGGCCAGGGAGGGGCTTCTTTTTTCTAGTCATCTCTGCAGAAGTTCGCCCTCTGCTGGACATAACCCAAGTGTAATGACTACTTCCGAAGCAGGGTGTGAGACATACTTAGAATAACCTGACATGCCTGAACTGTGAACAGAGAGGAGGAAAGGAGCGCTGAGCCAAGTGCCAGCGCTCACAGCACAGTGTCAAAGACAGTACAAAGTCACAATACACATCACAGACACCGGACCCCCCCCCCCAACTAACCGGGCAACGGGAGAAGGGGGAATAAGGACCCATATTCACATTCGGGTCATGTGCAGAGGGTCAAAGCGGACAGGGCAACACATACCAGGCTCACCAAAAAAACCTGTGCCGCCTACCCTTTGGTGGGGGATTTGCGGTGGAGCAATGCTCCATTAAAAGCACCTCTAATAGGTGCTGCCTACCCGACCATGCAGCCGAGGCATGCAAGGAATGGAACGGGGGGGAATAGGACACAGGGCCAGGGGCTGTGCAGCCCAGCTTACCTGCGAGGAGAGAAGCCAACATCTTGACCTTCGCAGCCCTACTGCAAAGAATGAACTGGGGAATTTAGTGGGAGGTCCCGGGTATATAAGGACCAGGAGGGGCCTCTTTTTTGCCATCTCTGCAGTAAAGCGCCCTCTTGTGGAATATATCCCAGACGTAATGTATCATTACCAGAGCAGGGTGTGCTGCAAACTTAGAATAAAGAGCCACTTTGCAGCCATCAGGGTAAGGGATGAGACAGCCTCCGAAATTGTGAAAGAAATAAACTAGTACATAATAGCGCCATATGATTTTGTGTACTGTGCTTTCAATGTAGCTGTGCTGCAGTGACAGCCCAAGATGCCCGTCTGCTGAATATATTTGACTGTCTTCAAGGGACAAACATAAGTTGGATGCATAAAAATCAGTGCAACTTCCAAGGTGGCTGCACCCAATCCAACGGTGGAGGTGGGGTACCTGGAGCTTTTTACTTGATTCAAAGCGGATGCCAGCAGTGAAGCTTCTACACAGTATGTGACTGCTAATCACCCAATCACTGCAGACTGGATGACTGCCTTAACACGTAACAGGGCAACTGAAACACACATTTGCTTTGCTTTATCTGTATTATACTGATATCTGTTTGCCTGCAGAAAAGAAATATCCACGTCTGTCACTTTAATACCTTTCCATGGTAAATATTTCTTCTCCAGCAGAAATCAGCTTTCCATTGCCAGTTAGCATCTGTTTTATAATCATCTCTAATCCCACACTAAGCCACTTTAACACAGTTTGAGCAGAACTTTTTCTTTAAAAAGTTCTGTTATATCTGCAAAGGTTGGAAGGAACCTTGTGGCTACACTTTGAAGCAATAAGGAGGTTAATCATATAGCAAGGACTTTTAAATGCAAAGGATTATGTAGATTAGAGCTGAAACTTATTAAATTGAATTTAAAAACTGATAGATTTTGACTATAAAAGTTTTGTATAGGAGATCTATTACAAAAATAAGCTTATATTAATCATTCACAAAAAAAAAAAAAAACTAATATAAAGGGTTACTCACACCACCTATGCAAAAAAAAAAAAAAAAAAAGCATGAGCCATTCCTCCCCTTACCAGAGATGGCCTGCAGAACCTAGAAGCAAGGTTAGATTCTGGCATTTCTGGCAGTTTGGCTGTTTTTTCGCCAGTGAAACACTGCCCAAAGTTATGAGCATGTTCACTTCCACATTTGCAAAGCCATCACATCCCTCCACAAAAGCCTTGCAAACAGCACCTAGAGGGCGCTGCACTAGCGAATCCACTCTACGCGAGTAGGTGGCACTAGCGAAAACGCCTTCCACACACTAAACAGCGATTGTGGGAAACCTGTCAGTGTTTGAACTCAGTCTCAGAATTTAGTAGTTAGCCCCTGTAAATGGAAAATGGTCTATTAAACTGGCCACTTTATTTTTCTTCCTTCCAGTAAAAGGAAACAAGCTTGGTGTGTATTACCATCTAGCATGTTATTGCATTTCATCCTTTCCCCATCACCACTACCCCATAGCTACGCAAAGTCCCAAGATAAAATAAAGCGTTCATTGAAATAAAAAAAAAAAAAAAAAAAAAAAAAAAAAAAGACCTTGCCACCCCACCCTAGTTCTGAGGCTGAATTGGGGGGGGTTACAAAGAGAAAAAAACATACCCTCTCCCGCAGCTCAGCACCATTCTACAGGTATGTGTGGCAGTCGCACAGAAAGACACAAGGCGGCACCCTCCCCCCCCCCCCCCCCCCCATCTCTGTGCGCACGCCCATTCAGGATGACTGCGTCCATGACCCGATTGCTAAGAGAACAGTGCTAGACTGAACATGAATTCGCTGTTAAAACATTGTCTTTCCCTGCGAGAAAGACACCTATAGTCCTGCACAGCTGATCTGTCCTATTCTGGTAGTTTGAACTTTGTTTCCACTAGAGATCCAGACCGTGGGAGATCTTTAATTTAATTTATTATGATACATGTTCTACATTGAGAGTTTTTGATTTTCACTTTATAGTTGTGTTCAACTGTAAAATCTAAAATTCTCAAAATGTAGACTATGTATGATAACATTATTAAAGAAGATCTCTGTTAGACCTCAGTTCCGGCTCTCTATAGTTATGTTTAACTGTAAAATCAGTGCGCAGGAACCGAGGCAGGACTTGACTTACCCATCTAGTGACAATTCTATTATTGGATTATTACGTGTTGGCCACATTGAATTTCATCTTGTCTTGAGTGTGTACTGTGGTGTTACATTTCATTTGAATTCAAAATATATACACATTTTGTAACACCTTTGTTACATTATATTTGATAGTTGGGAGTGTGGCACAGGGTGTATATACTTCAGTTGGTCAAGCTGAAGACCTTTACTGCTTTCAGCTCATATCTGGTACAGTTTGCCAGCAAATGTTTCTTACCAACACCACCATCGGTCACGTTTCCCCCAGTTTTCACCAAGCATTTATGTAGCACTAGTGTGTTGGCATCTGCAGCCTTTGTTTTGCTGCATAACATCTACATGAATGGAAGGGGGCGGGGGGTGTGCTGGAATACTGTGTATAACGCAACTATATGACACAGTGGTCATTAGTGCAATAGAAGGGAAAAAGTGGAGTATTAAAGGGTAAGCATGGCAAATCAAAAGTTAAAATAAATCTGTATCTTACCTTACATTGAGTCTCTCAAGTGCTATCCTTCCTACTAGGTCTGTCTACTTAGTGAGGAAATTTACTTCCTCATTCAGCTTTCAGTCTCCACCCCACGGACCTGGTCCTTCAATCAACCTTCAGTGGACTGAATGGAAACACCCCCCCCACTCCCTCCCCAGACATCCTAATTAGCAGACTATGAAACCCTGCACACTCAGCCTACAGCATCTCTTAACCCCATTTTCTGGTCAAACGTTGTGCTGGCAGTAATAACTAGAGGCACAACAATGCACTTTTTACTAGTATATATGTAAAGCACACAGTGAGCTTACATCACATCGCCGCACCCACAATTTCTCTTTTTCTCTGCATTGCCAATGTTCTATTACATTTACAAATAACCAAGGAACTACCGGGTCTTTTTGAAAAGGGATTTAAGTTTGTTCCCATTGTCTAATGCTACACATTGCACTGTCCCAATCAGGCTTGCCTTTAGTACCTTTATTATAACTTCAATGTTTTTTGTCTGGACTGTCCAAAGTAATATTTTAATTAATCTATAACTCTTGACATGTTATAGGCCATGTCCTTACAGAAGGTCAACTCCAATACAAAGTACTGTTCATCTTCTTGCTCCCCTAATATCAGAAAACATATCAACTCTGGTCACACTATACTACGAGAGGGAATCTGGTGTTTTTCAAGCTTTACCACAAAGCATATGACCTCTGAGGCGACTAGTTGTTTGTACTACTGTACAACCGTTTGAGTGGGCTGATCTTTTATCTGGGCTTCCTAGATATGTACTGCTGTTTCCTTCATTGGCTAGAAGAAAGCATTTAAATTCATAACTTGTTCAAACTGGTAGTCAAGCACCTCCTATTTATCAATAATGCCTTCCAATGAAGTAGTTGTAGAATTTCACCGCCAATGGGACATAAATTGCCATATCTTGTCCAGATTGGCTAATGGAAATTTACTTTTATTAATGTATATTCAATGTATTTTTAATGTGTATTTGGTTTGGACCATGATAAAGATACACTGCATTGTACCAAAAAAACGATATAGGTATATAGATTACAAACAGATATGCCTCAAACATGTCTGCCATGCTTTTAGGGGAGCAATGTACTAAGCTTTGATTTTATTGACTGGCAGAACACTTAAGGCAGACCTTCACTCTTAAGAGTCTTATATGTTTCCCACACCCTGTACATACAGATTGTCCACATTAAAAATCATCCTACCTGCATCTACTGCATGTTATGAGCCTTTAAACATCCAAGATGGTGGCTTATGGAAGCCGCCATCTTATCAGGCAGCCTGCAAACAGGAAGTGCCTCCTGACTGTGATGCTCTGCATTCTGGGACTGCTGACCTTTACCTGACCCCAGATCTGCTCTGTCTGAGCAAAGCACAGCTATAACCCACCCCCCTGTACCTTATCCCACTCTCCTCTCCTCAGTAAGTGTGATGCTTCTGAGTCAAGATGGCCGCACCCGTATCCTAAATTCCTGAACAGAGTTGCAGCCCAGTGGGGGGAAAGAATAATAAGTTAGCGACTAAAAACTTAAAATATATTAATTTTAGATGCTGGGGAACCGTTTTTTTAAGAGTTTGGGCTTTTCATTAAATCACGCTGAAGGTCCGGTTTAAGGGTTGTAATAAATTAAACAACCATTTATCTATCCCACTTCCCATTACCATTTGCCAGTTATGAGTCAGCCCAAATTAAGAATGTTGTGTAATTTTTAGGTTCCATTCAAACACAACAATGATGCAGTTCAGTTAAGTATGTATATTTACAACGAATGTTTGAAACATATCAGAGTCAGAAACCATATGTACTTATTTATTTACAACTCGGGTCATTTAATGTAAGGAAGGTCAGATCATGACGGGCCACTGCACCTACGAAAATAAAATAGCAAAGTGTTAAAAAAACAAAAAAAAAAAAAAAAGTACTTGCATGTTAACATTGGTAATTTGTGCATCAGAAAGCGTTTACATTATCAGTAGTCAAACAGTTATTTTATCATCACGTGCACAATCATTGCTAGTAGCCACAGAAGCATCTAGGTTTGGCTGAGCAGACTGCTGACCCTCACCGCCACCTTACCCGGAGTGCCAGGACCCCACACTCTGCACTGTGTCTGGAGATGCCCCTGCTAATAGCACATTTTTGTACATTATGGAAGTTTTTTCCATTTCACTAGGACAGTTAAGGGCCAATAAGATCCCAAGAAATGAGTGTACGATAAGCCATGTCATGTTAGAGGACTTATTTTATGGACTTGGTCAATTGCTATAGTGTACACCCCTTGCTAGTGATTTTTAAGACACTTGTTAGCAAAAAAGCCTTCAGCATTGCTAGAGATGCTCACTACCAAAATGCCACAGGCCTCAGACAACAGACCTCAAAGATATTATAGTTTGTTGAGGGAACCCACAGGAATGCCGCACTGTGTGACCCCACCCCCCCCAATAGATCCCAGGCTGCATGTGAAGCCTGTGCTCCAGTATTCTAAACCACACATTAACAAGCGACATAGAACACTTCAAGAAAAGGAGAGGCAAGCAACCCTTTGGCAGTTTTACACACGGCTGTGTGTACCCACACAAGCTGTTAAGACCGCCAGGCATAGGTGGGAACAGCAGCTGGAGCGAGAGGGGGCACAAGGGCCCACACAAGTTACATTCCAGGCCAACAGGAGGGTTATAAACAGCAGGGCATCCCAAACCAGAATGCCATGCAGAGGGGGAAGAGGTGCTTTACTTTTAGTCAACAGGACTGCCAGTTGTGCCACCTAGACCAAGTGGCCCTCCAGGTAGGAATTCCTGAAGCAGGGACCACTGCATCTTTCCCTGGCAATCCCAATTTTGGTTAGCCACTTCATCTATACCCCTTAGGAAACCAGAAAACGGGTCCACAATTTGACACACATACTATTTGCGGTTTGCATGAATTCCCACCCATTGAAGCCATCTGGCTTGCTGGTGAAGCATTTAACATTACCCTCCATAAAATTTTACAGTCAGCTGGCAGAAGGTGGCCCACACAGTGACAGGACCCATGTCTGCTATACTTAGAAGATACATACCTTAATAGTACATAATAAAGGCTCATTTCTTCAGGAGCTGGTGTCTGACAATTAGAAAGGGAGCGAAGAAACCACTGCCAAAGAAAGCCGTCATTACAGCCAGTAGCCTCCATTTGTTCTCAATAGAGAAGGGCAGATTCTGCAAAGCAAGAAACATGGTAATCAGAGATTGCACAGAACACTGAGCAAAAAACAGCTCACAAACACGACTACTGGTACATCAGAAAGCGTTTACAGTATCATTGGGCACCTCATACTGTTATGTTCTCATCATTTGTACCAAGTAAAGGGGAAGCAACACATTACTCAGCGACTAGTACCAACTTGTTACTTACACTGTAAACTGACCTTATTGCTTGTTGGAAATTTAGACAATTTCAAGTGGACTGAAAGGTTTAAAGGGTAATTTACCTTTAAATGGGATTTTAAAAAAGTTTCCATTATTGTGTGGCAATATGATGTAATCCATATGGTAAGCGTAGATGTTATTTGTTTCATTTTTTGTTTGTTTGCAACACTGTTATAAAAGAACAGTATTTCATAGCAACAATGCGTTTACCTTAACTATGTACACCAAAGTGGGGATTTAGAGTACATATCAGAATTCCTCATTACAGCTTGCTAATCATCTGAATGGCTAAAGCTTTGGTGACTGGTTTAACCCAGTCAGCTGAAATGCAACTTCTTCAGTCTGAAGACCACCCCCACTGTAGCAAACCGAGTCCCAGGAATATGAGAATCATGAAAACAGCATGCCGATATGTAAATCTCAGGTATGGGTGCACAATCCTAACATTTTACCTTTCAAAAGAGGAAAACAATAAGGCATGCCACCAAAAAGGGAGTTTCCATTCAAAGCTTCAGGTGCAGCAAGCAAGGCCCCAAACGAGACATGCCACATAGCAGCAGTATCCCTGCTACGACTGTGCGCCGCTGCAGGTTTAACAATCAAGTTCACCAGGCACACAGGGGACACCTGGGATGCAGCTGCTGTGCAGAATGCTTCATTTATAGCCATGCAGAAGTGAGCGAGTGTTTACCCGATTACAGGCTCATTACTTTAGCAGCAAAGACTCCTGTATCAGAATGCCTCCTAGGAACCTGCTCCCGTATTTATATAGAGCACACATGCCGGTATTGGTAAAGTAGGAATTTGGCCTTATGGGACAGGCTTCCTACCTTACCAATAAATCGTGGGGCCTTTGTGTGCCAAGGGACCAGATGCCACAGAATCTTTTTCATGGGAGCCTGACAGAAAATCTAGATGTAATATATAAAACATAAAATGTCGTTACACAGAAATACATGTAGCCATGCATCAGTTTAACAGGTTTTGCAACTTTGCAAACAATTTGGATGCCCTCCGAGCAAGAAGTGCAACAGAAGGCAAGAAAGGCAAGGTCTTCATTTATGGGCCCCTTCCAGGACCCTGTAGGCCTAAGGGCAACCCAAACCCATGCTACCTTGTTTTAACTATTAGCAGCCAGATGAAGGTCAATGTGATTTCACAACCAAAGAGATAGACTAAAGCCTTAAAATGGCACAAAAGCCACACTGACTGGCCCCTGGGCATCGTATATTGGGTTGTCCCATTGGTCAAAACCCAAGGGGTAGACAAGTAAACTGACCTTTACCAGCAGCCCTCACGACATTTTCAGCAATGGCCGCATCCCTATAACTAACAGACTCCCACGCCCAGTCATTCAGATGGGACAAGAGTGTTCTAAATTGAACTGGGGGCCAGAGGAAACAGTCAACCAACTGCCACACATCACCCTGCACTCTTGAGATCTGACAGACAAGTGCCATGAGGTTGTGGCTTCAGTAGCGAAATTTTTTCCTTTTAAACCGGGCAACCGCCGGCTGCCCCACCTGCACAGGGGGGCAGGGTAGGGTTTTGTTTCGCATTTAAATGATTTTTCTATGCATTGACTACTCTTTAGTGATTTTTAACTTGCCTGGAGTTCGGTAAGTTTAATCACCTAATTCCATGCATGACCCACAGGGCACATGCAGGTTATCAACCATATACACTGTTTCCATGAAACTAATACAGGTCTTTTGCTCCAAAAATAGACACTAGGGCTTATTTTCAGAAGATGTCTTTTAGCAGGCTGCCAACTGGAAAGATGGTGGCAGCAGTACAGCAGCTCCAGTACAGTACATGCACAAAGGGGGGGGGGGTGCGGATAGGGCCATGTGCATGGCATAGTGGCAGACCACAGATCTGACAGTTGATGACAGATGATGGAACAGTTTCCTCTGCTACACGCCATTCGAATAAGCATGCATGAGTTAGATTTAGATTAGAGCTGTGGAGGTCGCAGAAGGCTTGCGCCTGTGCCCTAAGATAAAAGGTCAATGTCAGTCACAGGGACTTTACAGTGTGGCATCCTGAATCAGGATGGCCAAGGACAAGCTACAACCCAGCCCTGGAGCAGAGTGGACTATGGTGGTAGTAGTGTTATGGTCCCCAAACAAAATTTTTACTTTCCAGGGTTATCCCAAAATACTGATCCAAGGGAATGGAGCAACATGCTCCTTCCCATTCAAAACAACAAGAGCCAGCTGCCGAATGAAGTGGTCACAGCAGGCGGCACTCGTTGAACAAGACTCATTTTGCCTTTTTTGCATTTTGCCATTTAAGAAAGGTCAGTTTTTATGGGTGAACTTTGGTTACGTAGCAGGGCATCACAACAAAGGATTTTAGATTCTAGGCCAGCCACTGGTGGGTTTGGTTCACACAAGCTTAAATAAGTGAACATAAAATACATGGGTGCCTCTAGCACAGAAATGCCATTAACCCATTAGTGTCTTAGTAAGACTCATGGCTTGTCTGTCCCAGTGGCACCTCTACGCCCAGTGACACCCATAACTATTCTGCGCTGACACCCATCTGTTGCCACCAATAACCATGGCTCTCCTGTATCAGGGACACCCCACGGCCGGTGTGCGGTGACTATTGCCATGTTGATATAAAACGAATGGAAGACATGTACAACCCAGTATAAGACACTTCGTAGCCTGAGGGCCAGTCGAGGATAGGGCAATAAAGACACATAGGCCCCAGGCCGGCGTGCAGGGAAATGGCGGCTACATGTGATGGCCTAGCCCGCCTTCAGCCCAGGCGGCAGACAGCTTCCCCCTTCTCCACCCGCTCACCTTGCCTGGTCCTTCCTCATAGTGAGCGCCACGACGGATGGCGGAAGTAGTAAATCTGCGGACAGCCTGACCGATCATGGCGACGACTAAGGAGACACTGGCAAAGTCACTGGGAGCCGCGCTACTTCCTCTGCTGCCCGGGGGGAGGAGACAGGAAGCGCCGCGCACGTCCTCGCCCAGTGCATTTTGGGATTGGAGGCCTCAAGGTCTCTAGTCGCGCCAGAGGTCACGTGCGAGTCGCAGATATGTGGTTAAATGACACAAATATAGAATAAAAAAAGGGGACGCTCCTGTGATTTTGAGTTTCGCTTATCACGCCCGCTCTCGTTATGTAATACAGCTGTAGAGTGAAGCCACAGTGGAGCCAATTGGAATGAGGGGGCTCGCTTCTGCGCATGTGCAGCTAGCTTAGCCTCAGCACGTGTGTAATAGGTGTGCTTGTGGTTTCACACAGAGGCAAGTATAAACAATACAAAATAATATAAAATGAGGTGTATACATTAATTAAACGCAGGGCTGGCTCCAGGGTTTTGTGGGCCCTTGGGCGACAGGGTCTCAGTGGGCCCCCTTTGTCTTACCTTGCCTTGATCATTGGCTGTGCTGCCTGTCAGTAGGCGCTAGCTCTTCCCCGGGGCCCTCGGCAGCTGACCTAACTTGCCTGGTGCTAGCGCCGGCCCTGCTTAAACGTGTATTTAAATACGGGCTGTAACCATAGAGCTGTGACTGCTCCGGGGCCCAGGAATTCAGGGGGGCCCATCACTGTTCCTCCACCTTATTTAGCAGATTGTTGCGCAATTGGCATCATTTAAAGAATAGAAGCAGCATTTGTCTCTTGCTGTTTCAGGCTTAAGTTGTCTAGCTGTACCCAACTGATTTAAAACATGAAAGATTGTATAAATATATTAAAGCAGTGCAAAACCGATGTGGCACAGCCCTGGAATCTGGCCTATAGGCTGCCCCCAGGGCATCCCATAGTGGGATGTGAAGCCCACGGACTCACCATTATACTCACCTTTATCGATGGCTCCTGCAATGCTGCAATCACCAGCTGCCCCATCCTTGTAACTGTGCGCGCTCCCACACCCAGCCTTTCTGAATGGCTGGGAGCGGGCATGCCCAGTGTGAAAGCCGTTGATGCGGCTCGGCTGGTTGTTGCATGTCACCCGGCACCCCATTCAGCCTGTCCCCTAACACCTTGAGGTCAGCAGATCTGCATGCCTCCCAACTGTCCCGATTTCCCCGGGATTGTCCCGCTTTTCTAACAAAATCCCGCGGTCCCGGACCGTTAAAAAATGTCCCGGGACGCACTGCACCGTGGCGGTGTGCCCAGGGCCACAACGACACCTTCTCAATAAACACTGGCCGGCGTGCGGGTGAGCGCGCGGTCGCGGTGGGGAGTGAGCGCGCAGGGGGGCAGGCAAGTGGGTGGGTTGGGGATACAAAAACTTACGCAGCGATGAAGGCAGCCGACGTTACTGGAGGATCGGAGCGGAAGGGCGTGACAGGGGGAGTGGCCGGGGGCGTGGCAGTGGGTGTGGCTGGGGCTTGGCTTGTCCCGCTTTCATATTTTTAGAAGTTGGGAGGTATGGATCTGGACAGCGGTGGTGGAGAACCTAGATAACTGGGCCACTGCCGAACCAATAGCATTGTCAGGCGGTGAGGAAGAGTGCTCCACTTTAACACAGACCTTTCCGCTCTTATATCACTGGTGCTATGCAGTGGAACAGCGTTATCACATTCACTTACCTGCTAGCTTTTCAGGGTGGGAAAGAGAGTCAACCCAGGGGTCTTGCTTTAGATACTTGGCCTATAAAATGTATCCCCTTATTTCTTCACTTTTTTGGTAGTCTAACATATACTGGGTCCAGAGATCGAGTCCTGCATTGTTTGCATTCCCTGGGGGCCTCCGGGGCAAAGGCCCCACCTAAGTTAGAGTAGCCACATCCACACCATTCCTGGACTGGGATGCACCCACAATGGAAATAAATTGACTGGGCAGGCTAAAGTCACTGCAACTGTAATTTGACATGCAGGGCCCAGATGGTCGAGTGTGGATACAGCAGGATTTGATTTTGGATCCCCATAAGTTTTATATTATCAGACTAGGCCAGATGCACTGTGAGAGACTAAAGGCATACCTCAAGTCATAATTTTCCGTGTCCAATGTCCCGCTGCCCAGCCATTGTGCCCCCAGCTGGTGGGGCATCAACTTGCTGCGTGTTGGTCGTGCTAGCCTATGCTCTTTTCATCCCTTAGACAGATTTTGACGAATACGCTGGTTGGACAAGATCATGTGTCGTAGGACAGGGGAAAGGTGGGTTTACTGTGCAACCAGGGTGGTTTCACACAGCCAGGCAACCCTGTATAAGGGTGCCCCAGGCCCTAGAACTAAAACCCAGGATAGTAAAAATTCCATGTTTCGGTCCACTTTAACCCTTTTAGTGCCAGCTAGCTGAATTTAAACCCCCACAGAAAAAAAAGTATAAAAGTAAAAAACTCACCCGACCCCACTTTGGATCAGGCCGGGTCTTCTCTTCACCCGAGGGGCATCTGATCCCCCCCCCCCCCCCGGGCTCTTCTCTCTTCAGGAGGGCACCCGAAAAAGCGCCCCCCCCCCGTGTTTCGGACCTGCCGTTTACTGTAAAAAAAAAAATTACATTTACACACCTGTGGCAGCAATCCCTCCCGCGGCAGGGCCTCCGATCACCCCCCCCCCGGGCTCTTCTGTAGTGAGGAGAGAGCGAGAAATTGCCCTCTCACTCACTTCCTGGTTCGCTGCTGTTAGCCCCTCGCTTTGGACGCTGCTGTTTACTGTAAAAAAAAAAAATATTTACTCACCTTTGGCAGCAATCCCTCCTGCAGGGTCTTCTCTTCACTGGGGGGGGCTCCGATCCCCCCCCCCCCGGGCTGAGGAGAGGGCGAAAAATTGGGCACCCCAATTACCTGCCTCCCCAAAGCCCGGGGGGGGGCAGAAGAGCCCGGCCCACGGAGCTTGTAGCCGGCAGGGCGGGGGGCCACCAAAACTGGCCCCTTCGCCCTGTTCCTACAAGCCCCCATAGCTGGTCCCGGGCTGGTTATGATGGGTAAGGGGGACCCCACGTCATTTTTTGTTTGATTTTTAAGGGTTTTTAAACCAGAGGGGGGACCCTATGTCATTTTTTGTTATTTAACCCCTTATGTTTATAGTGTGGATAGTAGTATTTTATTTGTAAATGTTATAAAGTGCACTTTTCAGTTTGGGGGGTCTCCTTGGCAAGAATGGGGGGGCTACAAGTGGTACCGTTGTAATCTGGAGAAATGGGGCTTTCACATGCAATATGGTTTTCATTAATAAAACAAATGTTT
>JAQIHN010000900.1:0-12500 GCA_027917425.1 Gastrophryne carolinensis
AACCTTGTAAAACTTGGAAAAGGTATGAACGGAAGACCAAGTAGCAGCCTTACAAACTTGTTCAACAGAAGCCTGGTGCTGAAAAGCCCAGGATGCACCAACAGCACGAGTAGAGTGCGCAGTGACCCTAAAACGAGGAGGCCTCCCCTTAGCAGAATAGGCCCCAACAATGGCCTGACGAATCCATTTGCTAATTGTAGACTTAGCAGGCACCAAACCTTTCCTGGGCCCGCAGGGCACCACGAAAAAAAGCGTCCGTCTTGCGGAAAGAAGAAGTAGTCACCAAATAGTACTTCACACAGCGAACAACATCCAAATTGTGCAGAACCCTCTCCTTGTCATTGTTAGGCTTAGGACACAAGAAAGGGAGAACAATATCCTGATTGAGGTGGAAAGCAGACACCACCTTAGGAAGGAAATCTGGCTTAAAACGAAAAACCACCTTATCCTGGTGTCTCTCAAAGTAAGGGGCCTGAATAGACAAGGCCGCCAACTCAGACACGCCGAACCGAGGTAATAGCCACCAAGAAAGCAACCTTCTGAGTGAGAACCGAAAGAGCAATATCCTGTAACGGCTCAAAAGGAGGACCCTGCAGAGCCGAAAGAACCAAATTCAAATCCCAAACAGGAACTACAGCCTTCCGAGGGGGCCGCACATGCGCCACCCCTTGGAAAAAGGTCTTAACCAGCGTGTGTACAGCAAAAGACCTCTGGAAGAAAACAGAGAGCAGAAACCTGTCCTTTCAAAGTACTAAGCTGGAACCCAAGATCCAGATTATGCTGAAGAAACTCCAAAATCCTGGGTATCGAAAAAACCCTGCAAGGCAAGGCCCTAGCCTCACACCAATCAATATAGGACCTCCAAGTCCTATAGTAAATGCCAGAAGAGGACAGCTTCCTAGCCCTAATCAAGGTCTGAACAGCCTCAGACAAACCTTCCTCTTTCAAGATGAAGGTTTCAGCAGCCAAGCCGTCAAAGCCAGCGTTTGTAAATTGGGGTAAAGTAGATGACCCTGAGATAGCAGGTCCGGCAACAAGGGAAGCCGGTACTGATCTACGGCCATCCTTACGACGTCTGCGTACCAAACCCTTCTTGGCCACCTTGGAGCCACCAGAATCGCTGGTGCCCCTTCTAGTACTAGTTTGCGAACTACCTTGCCCAGCATGGAGACGGGTGGAAACAGGTACAGAAAACCCAGGTCCTTCCAAGCCAGTGACAAGGCATCCACTGCCAGAGACAGAGGATCCTGAGAAAGAGACACAAAGGCCTGAAGTTTGTGATTGTGCCTCGAGGCAAAGAGATCCACCTCCGGAGTCCCCCACTTGTGGCAAAGATCCAGAAAAACCTTGGGGTTGAGAGACCACTCTCCGTGGTGAGAGGATCCCCTGCTCAGGGAATCCGCCTCAGTGTTCTCCACTCCCGGAATGTAGACTGCCGAAATGCAAGGAACATTGCTCTCCGCCCAGTGCAGGAATATTTATTATATTATATATATATCTGTATCCCAGCCAGACATGCGAAACCAACACACACATGCCCGCGACCAGTGGGTGCCCCCCGCTAGAGAGGAGCCCCCATACAGGCTAAGGAAGTGGCCATCCGGCCCTTACCACACGGAACGCAGCTCAGATCCTGTTTGAAAATGGCCCCCCGTGAAGTGCCTCATGCATGAAGAGGGAGAGCAGGGGGAGGGCGGGCCAGTGCAGAACGCGCGCTCGCCGAGGCCACGCCCCCTCCCAGCAACGACGATCCCCTAGAAACGAGCCACAGAAATCGCGCCAAAGAAGGGGGCGGGGCTACCACGGCCGCACCGAGAGACCGGCCCCGCCCCCTTCCCGAACACAGCCTGAGGGGGAGAAGCACCCCCAGGCTAATCACAGTCCTGACATGGCCAAGAAACACTCCCTGTCTGCCACACGCACAGTGAATCACACCAACACACACAGGGGCATATGTGGAAAAAATTAAATAACGGCCAGGCCAGGCAACCCCCCCAGAGGGGAATAAGGGAGGGGGACCCTGCCAGAATCCGGCCATAAGCATAGAGGGACGGGGCATCCCACACCAGGATCACCAAAAAACCTGGATAACCGCCTACCCCATAGTGAGGTCTCACGGTGGAGCAGTGCTCCTTCTGCACCCATGGGGTGCTCCTACCTTCACCAGGACCCGCAGCCTAAGCTGGGAGGATCAATATAGGGGCAATTTAGAAAGGGTCCTGCCAGTAATAGGGACAATAGACGGCCTGGAGCGAGTCCGGCTTACCTGTAAGTAAAGAAGTCTTCATCTTCTGTCTTGTCGCCTTCCCTGCAGAGAAGGAACTGGGGAATTGGTGGGAGGTCCCAGGTATATATGGACCGGGAGGGGCTCTTTGGCATATTCATCTCTGCAGAAGTTCGCCCTCTACTGGAGATTACCCACATGTCATGAAGATCGAAGTGGAGTGTATGGCACACTTAGAATAGAGCTCCCCTTCATCAGATGGGGTATAGCCACACAGATTCATAAAATCCTCAGTTCCCATAGGGAAAACAGTGACATTAGGCATCAAGTGCCGCTTCTTAGCAGGGGCCTTACACGCTAAGGACTTAGCAATAATCTGTTCAACAGTAGCCAGTCTAGAAGACACATCAGGCTGAGAATCCCCACTAGTATGCAACTCAGTAGGAGTGAGATTTAAGCTTGGGGGAGTAGGTGAAGTGAAACGAGGTGCAGCCACTGGCAGGCCAGATTGCAATGCAAGCACCTGCTCAGCACAGGGTACACAGACCCGTGCCTTGTCAGCGTCAGCATGAGGCTGCCCACACGCTACACGCAGCCGGTCTTGTCCCAAAGGGACCCCGGTAACATTATCTTGAGATGCCTCCATATGGTGATTATAGCGGCGCTATACGCCGATAGGGAATAACGCTATATAGCAACCCTGGATGCCCCAATATCCCGCTAGGGACGTGGGAGTATAATTTTTATAAGGCCTGCAAGTAATATACTAAAACAGGGCCGGGAGAAGCCAAGAAGGGTTCGTCCCGCCTGAAAAAGACATAAGCAGACAAGACCTTAAGAACATCGTAACAAAAGTGAAGCAGATAAACCCGCCCGCGAGTCCGTCGCGCATAGGCCAACCAAGTCAGAAAAGATGGCGTCGGTATACCACGAGGGGCGGGCCAGTAACAGCGATGACGCAGAAGGCGCCAAAGACGGAGCCCGCCCCCCCCCGAAGAGCGCAAAGCCAGAAGGCCAAAAGCCATGATGATGAGGTAATGCCGCCGCCAAGCGCGGAACCTAGTCAGCGCGCGGCGGCGGTAAATTTAAAAGCAATAAAGACAAGTCAGCGCGGCGGCTGACAAGAATAAAGACATGTGAAAGGTGAAAGCACAGACTGCATAACATACATATCTATACATGTACAAACCCCCCCCCGCTTTTCCCCCCGAAGACTATGAGGATGAGGGAGGACGGTGGCCACTTAATTAGGGCCCACCGATAGACAGGGGCAAGGGGCGATAGTGCGGGAGGGGCATCCCATAGAGGCTCACCATAAGCCTGAACCGCCTACCCTTTTGATTGCGGTGGAGCAGCGCTCCTAAGCACCTGACAGCGGTGCTGCCTACCTTTACCCGACCAGCGCAGCCAAGGCTGGGAGGCATATTACAAGTGGAACGGGTGGGAATAGTCCTACAGGGCCGCAGGTTAATAACCCCGCTCACCTGCGAGTAGAGAGCCATTTCTCGTCCTTCGCAGCCAGACTGCAGAGAAATGCTGGGGAATTTGTGGGAGGTCCCTGGGAATTTGAGGGGCCGGGAGGAGCATATTTTCGATGTCTCTGCAGTACAGCGCCATCTGGCGGAGTATATCCCAGCTGTAAGTATTAGATTTGGAGCAGGACGTACTGTATACTAAGAATATATACATTTTAAATTATACATAATTACTACAGTAGTAGTAATTATACATAGAGAATGGAGAATTACAGCCCCTTCAGATCACTCCGGTCCTGTCATGCCCCAAGATGCTGTAGAACACAAACTCCATTATTTCTGTATGAATCATCAATTTGTTGGATGAGAGACAGTTAAAATTGCTATACCATATTCCCATGCTTCTAGCCGCGAGGTTTGTTACCATAAATAATTTGGGCTCTGAAAAATGAGCTCTCAATGCTCGCTTTATAGAGTTTCTCTTTTGCAGCACTCAAAAAAAAATGAACAGGATATCCTTCACCCGTTACTCAAATAAATCCTGCTGTAGAGATATTCTGCAACGACAAACTGGCTTCCCTAGAGGGAAGAGTTGCTCAGGACCGAATGGCTTTAACAGGCGGAGTCAAAATCAAAGCATTGACCAGTCAAACTTCACAATCATTTGCCTGGCAGTTTACTTGATGCAATGTCTGTCCGATGTCATCTCTGGTCACTGAAAAGGAAGAAGAATGTCTTCTTCCTCTGCCTCCATCATCACCCCCCCCCCTTATTGTGACCAAAATCCAACCCTGAAGCTTATATCAAGTTGAACCCCACCTCCATTAGGAGCCATTCACCCTGTCATCCAAGCACAGCCCACTTCAAATGGAATGAATGCACACCGTGTCCTTGGATCACTCAGACCTGCCTCTCCATCACATGAGAAACATTAGGTGAAACTTTAATTTTAGAATAATTCTGGCAATATAACTTTGTTTTCAAAGTTGTAACCCTAACAAGGACTAACTCCATTTAGCATTAAGTAGGTCATGCTGATGGAGGAGGCCCACTGCTAGCCATTCAAGCTTTTTGCGCCGCCAATAAGAACATTTGCAACACACAACCACAAATTGTATCCTTTTGTATTAGTTCCCATTACATGTGTTGAGCATCTGTTTTGCCCTTTATTTTATGGAATTGAAAATGCAACATGTGAACAAAATGCACAGCAGTGAATATGCTGCCTAAGGGAAAAAAAAAAAAGAAGAAAGAAGGATTCCTTAATAAGGACAGTTCAAATGGATTAGTCCGTCCAGTACTTGTCAGATATTTTAGGGAAGGAAGACTGAGCAGACGGAGCATTCCAGCTTCCGTGACCTTGAAGGGGCTTTCCCTAAACTGATTAGTATGTGAAGTATGTCTGCATAGGGGAATCTGCTTCGTTCATGGAGGAACTATAAAAAGGCCTCTATGGAAGAGACAGAGCTTCCTGAGCGATCTGTAGCCAATCTGCAGCCAAGGAGTGGTGTAGGCACTTCGCAACCTTTAAAAAAAACCAACTTGTATCCTAATAAAACTTTGATTAAAGCTGCACTGATGCATCAGCAACCAATTGTAGTAAAAGAAAGGTAAAACACGATCATGATTAATCAGTGACCAACTGGTCACCTGACATTTGAAGCTCAGTGATATCTGGTTCGATTTAGGGGTGGGATTGCTCGCTAGAGGCTGGCCCCGTGCCAGCCGGCGCTCACTATAGCCCTAGCCACCGCTCACTATAGCCCTAGCCACCGCCAGCCAGCGCTCACTATAGCCCTAGCCACCACCAGCCAGCGCTCACTATAGCCCTAGCCACCGCCAGCCAGCGCTCACTATAGCCCTAGCCACCGCCAGCCAGCGCTCACTATAGCCCTAGCCACCGCCAGCCAGCGCTCACTATAGCCCTAGCCACCGCCAGCCAGTGTTCTGCAACCCCCCCCCCCCAAGCACTTGCTAGAAGCTTGCCCGATATTGTTCCATGCATGTGCTGCAGATAATGAGTGTAAAAGCCAGGTTACTCTTTAAAAGTGGTCCAAAACCCACCTTGGAGTCTATGAGACTTCAGGACAGGCATACTCACCCCCCCCCCCCCAGGGCATCCAGATTCAGGATGCCCCGCTATCTCAAACCCTCCAGGGTCGCCCGACAACTAACCTTCCTTCCCAGTGCAACGGTGCATGCATGAGCAGCAGCCGCATCCCCGCTATCTCTAACAGGCGGCATGCCTGCGCCAGGCATTTATGAATAAGGGGGAAAGACCAAAACCCAGGATAGTCAAAATCGTAGGATTTGGTCCACTTTACAAGGAACACTATCAAGATAAATGGTGATAAAAATCAATAAAGAAGCAATATTTTGGGGCCTGCTATAGCAAGAAATGTAGAAAGGGCACATGGGACAGGTCTCAGGTGAGCCCCTTGCTTTCTTATTATTGCCTGGACTGACCCTATAAAGAATAATGCAGAACTGGAGGCAAGCAAATCCACTTTACCATTTCTTAAAACACTTTGGTAACCAGTTTGCTCTTTGTATTGTAGTTTGGCGCCAAATTGGTACAAACTCATAGTCCTAGTAGGACAGTAACAGAAGGAAACGTTTCTCATGGACACATCAAGACCATAAAAAACACAGGCTGACAGGACAAAGAGTGGAAAGATTCCATCTTATTTTATGAGAAGGGTTTATACTTACTTGAAAGGATGTCCTTCTTCCGATTTCTGAATTGCTTGCAGAACCCCTTTGTATATTCTAAAGCTGATGGTGATAGAGAGCAGAGCCAAGGCGATGTATGCGGAGACGCTCACTATGCTGAATACAGTCAGAGAAAGCAGCAGGAAGAGGCTGGCACCAAACACCGCTCCAGATTTCTTTATATCCCGCCAGTACAGGAGGTCAACAACTGGGAAGAGAAAAGGAGGAAAACTTAACCAACAGATAATACAAATAAAAGACCTGCATTGTGAGGAGATACTACCCCCATGTGCGTGGACGGATAGAGTTATTTATTTTTTGCCGCAGACACGTTGGCAGATACCAGATGTGGCCCCAGATTCTGAGAGTCTAGGATTGCGTTGGTTCTAACCAGAAGCCACCATGCCAGGGGCACTTCCATTTACTGCTATGGTCACTGACAACACCCCTGAAGGGAGAGGTGATCGTGGCTCAGAGATCATTGGAAAATAATGTTACCATTCCTTCATACCCCCGTCTGATAAGCAGAGGTTGGACTAGACTTTTTTTATCCCAAAGAGTAGAGTTACTCTTCCCAGCATCTTGTTTACATTGTATTTTCAATCATGGTGGAGTATGCAATTTGTGGGAATTAAAATAAATTGTTTAAAAAAAAAAAATAAATAAATAAAAAAAAAGAAGGAGGGGTATAGGTGGCAAAGGGTTAATTCGGACCATTTCTGCTCTCCCTATGCGGACGGTGGGGGGCTGTATCCAATTCAGTCTGCTTAAAGTGGAACAAAACCCATCACTGGCAGGTCAAGAATCTAGTAGATTTGAGGGACTGCTACTGGCTTCCAAAAATCGGAATACCCAGTTGTGTGAAATACCCTCCGATGTTTTCCGTTTACACGTTACCTCTAGTTATAAGCATTTTTTTTTTTTTTTAAAGGGAAACCAACCATTGAGGGATTACTCTCAGAAAACTGTGCCCACGTCAAAAAGTGGTACGCCTAGAAAGTTTGGAGGTGTGTACTTCCAGAGAATATATAGGTTGTTTGAGTGTGTGTGTGTGTGTGTGTGTGTGTGTGTGTGGGGGGGGGGGGGGGGGGGGGGGTATTTCAAATGTACAGGGTTTTTTTTTTTTTTTTAATGCAAGGTGCGCATAGCAGTTGACCTGCAAAGGGTGTTTACCAATACATATGTGGCACCGTTGCAACCTGGAGAAATGGGGATGTCACATGCAATAAGATTTTGACAAACTTACATTTTTATTACAAAAAAAAAAACTACACACTTAACTTGAAATGTTATGTTTGTCATTTTTTAAGTCCAGAAAAAAAAATCTATACATTTTCCTGGGAAAATTCATGGAAATCCTTTAAAAAATCACAGTTGAACATAAGTACTGCAAAATAGTGAAAAAAGTCTGGCAACAGAGGGTGACAAAAACTCCAGGTAGGCTGGCACTTAAAGGGTTAATTCTAGGGGCATCATAAAGTTGCGGTGGGGGTGATTATGTAACATCAGATAAATCTAGAGCTTCAATACAAGAACACTGATGCACATGGAAACAAAAGGCCTTTATGAAAGTATCAAAGAAGAAAAACCCCTTCAGGACTGCAGCGAGTGTCAGGCAATGTGTTTCGCTTGCTTCTAAATATGGTTTAGTTCAGAGTAGGATAAACATGGCAAAGCCTCATTGCTCAATAATACACGGTGAGAATAGCAAATCCCAACAGCCGACGCGTCAGCCTGCTGCAGTATGTGGTACTGGGATACGTCCCTGCCTCAAGCCCTAACGTCAGGTGATCACTGAAAGCACAACTCGGGCTTTGTATTTTTCTCTCTATTCTTAGGTTTATGGATAGATTTTTTGCCATCTGTGGTCCTGTTGGGAGAGAGGATAGAGAATCCTCCCTGTCCAATGACATCAAAGGAAAACTATCCCTGTGCTGCCGACACCCCAATGCTTTAGAATCGCTGCAAACAGAAATGCTCTGCAAAACTTGCGCAATCCAAAATGTCAGCTCACAACGAGAAACCTTGGGACACATCTAAACCATGAACTGGCAGCTAAAGATTAAATCAGAATTCGATTTTTTAAAGAGCCCTTAACCAACTCCAAAACTCTGCAGTCCTGTAAACGGGATTCATTCACAGGCTGCCAACTATCATCACAGTAACTCCTGACAAATAAGACACACAAGTGCCATTCCCTTCTACTCATCTTAATCCTCCATGAAGAGGAGCTGCTAACACTATTAATCACTGGCGCACAACTGTCCTTTAATAAAGCCGCAACTTTACCAACAGACCTCAGAACAGGAGGCATGAGGCTCCCCTGCTTCCATTTTACATTCACCCAGGAGGTGACAAAAAGTGGATCAAACCCCCTTTTAAAATCCAGTTTTTAAACCCTTAGTTGCTGAGGTCTGGAGAAATATCCAAAAAAACAGACTTTTCTTTCAACTGCTTAGAAATTCCAAATTGGGATTTCCCAGATTTTCAGGGTTAAAGGCATCTTAAAATGGATCGACACCTTTAACTCCCAAATTTGGGAAATCCCAATTTAGAATTTAAGTGCAGTTAAACGAAAAGTCTACTTTTGTGGACTTTTCCCCACACCTCAAAATAGGGCAGTGCCAGAGGGCATGAGATGCACCGCTTAGCTTACTGCCGCTCCTGTTTGCAACTTGATCCAATTCAGAACAGATTCTCGCATAAAGATTCCCTATAAGCCCTAAACTGGGCAGCAATAATCTACGTTATATATAACAATCCCTACCGACTTCCAGTGGTCAAAGGGGGGGGGCGCTATTCCTGGCTGCTGCAATTCATCACACCCTCTGCAGGTTTTTATTTTATTTATTTTTTTTATCAGGGCACACTTGGCCTGACAATCCCAAGCTCCACACAGGAGACTGAGACAAGGTGACTGCTCTCCACCCTAAACAACGTATAACAATTGAAAAAGGGGGATACATTTTCATTGCCTGCTTCTTTCAAGTAACGTTATGTCATGGATCTCAACGGATGGGATCTGATGCACGCAGAGCAGAAATCCTATGCGTCAGCATTAGAGAGCCGCTAGAGGCTTCAAGCAGGCAATACCTATTTATAGGGTGCTGGGAATGCAATGTGACTGCGGCCCGGGGGCAATCTAGAGCCATGGTCTGGAGTTATATTCTGCTTTTCCTACTGCTGAGATCTGACCCATCTCCTTCCAGTGGTCTAGTAGCCATAGCTGGTGAAGTTATTACATGCAAGGAAGGCATTCAGGCCCCTCTGGAGCTCTTAGCGCATCACCTATAACCATTTCCTCTGGAAGAGTGTTACATAGCCTCAAGTAGAAGCCCCTGTGGTAAAGGCAGTTCGTTTTCTCAGATCTCGTAGAAATGAATAAGTAAACGAATGACCTGAACTGAGGACTTTATGGAAGCATTGGCTCATAGATACTTGCTACATAACTTATAGAGAGCTCAGTGGACAGCGGAATCTAATATTACCACATTACTGCAGTGATACAGACATCGAATAGCAAGTCTGTCTAGTGGGTTTTGCTTATATTTAGTAAAAGACCATTTCTATCTAGTCGAAATCCGGCAGTGAAGGGGTGTAGGGATCTGCAGAGCCTTAATCCACAGAGCACGAAGAACAGGAAAGATTGAAGGAGTCAGCATGGTGTCACTTACAAGCTGCCATGTGTTCCCTTCTATTCCCTGCTGTCCCCAGAAAGGTTTCCGTGCTCAGCTGCAGAAACATGTGCCCCTAGCTCGGGCTCATTAGTCAGCCTGGCCAAGCTGCTGAAAGCCCCTGTGCTGGCTGCAACACATTTCAGGCCATTTCTAAGCGATTACATTAATGTGCCTCCTAATTGGCGACTTACCGACACCAAACAGCCTGCAGGATGGCTACATTTCTGCCCCCCATTTACATGGGCTAAACATCTAGAGGTGGGCGGAAGGCCGCAGCGCTGAGACAAAGCGAGGGCCTCAAACAGACAAGTGGATCTAGCAATGTGGCCCAGGCATCCTGAATTCAGGATGCCCCAAGAAGTGCGACTCTTTTTGACTCCAGGGCCTCTGAAGTTCCTCTCTAAAATGTAGGAGTTTTTACAAGTATGGCAGAGGTGCACTGCATAAAAACATATGCTGCAAAAAAGTTTTTCCTTGGAAAAAAATGTCTATGGCAACGCAGGTACATTATACATGTGTTGCACTTGCGTTGCCATAGACTTCTATTGGCACATGCTGTTACTACGCTGCGCTTAAAGTGTGTCTGCATCTGTTGCACAGACGTGGAAACTTTCCTATCTAGAATCATGTGCAGTATTTTCTCTGTATTGCAATGTAGAGGTGTGAAAAGAACCTAAGGCTGTCTGCACCTACACGGCCCCAACTGTCCCCCACGCAATGTTCAGCCACATAGGTAGTCACAAATATGAACCCAGTAGTGAGTACGATCCCATAGTGGAAGCAGGTTACACCCAGCAGGTCTCTGCTTAGCCACATAGGTGAGGCTTAAAAAAAATAAAAAAAGAAGAAGACACATAAGTGCCATTCCCTTCTACTCATCTTAATCTTCCATATAGAGGAGGTGCTAACACCATCAAGCAGTGGCGCACAACTGTCCTTTAATAAAGCCGCCACTTTCTCAACAGACCTCAGATCAGGGGGCATGAGGCTCCACTGTGAACATTCACCCAGTGGTGACAAAAAGTGGATCAAAACCCCTTTTAAACCCCAGTTTTTAAACCCTCAGTTGCTGAGGTCTGGGAAAAGTTCACAAAACTAGACTTTTCTTTCAACTGCATAGAAATTCCAAATTGGGATTTCTCAGATTTTCAAGGTTAAAGTAGTCTTTAAGAAAAAAGGGAGGTTTGATCAATTTTAAGACTCCTTTAACCTTGGGAAATAAAGAAAAGTCTAGTTTTGTGGAATTTTCCCCAGACCTCAGAATAGGGCAGTGCCAGAGGGCAGGAGATGCACCGTTTAGCTTACTGCTGCTTCTGTGCCACCGATCACCTGTTTACCACTTGCTCCAATTCAAAACGGATTCTTGCATAAACATTCTCTATAAGCCTTAAACTGGGCAGCAATAAACCATGTAGGTTCCACCCAGCAGGTCTTCAGAGCTTAGCCACATAGGTGAGGCTTAAAAAAAAAAAAAAAAAAAAAACACATCACCCCTGGCAACCCTCTATCAGAGCTCCGCCACATAGGTAGATTAAAAACAAATAAAATCACTCACACGGGCCCGGCGGCGAGTCCAATCCCATGGTGGAGGCAGAGCTGTCCTGCGCAACGCTGAACATCGTGATTGACTGTCTTATCAGCCATTCACAGCATTTTATTGCTGGATCACAAGGGGAGGGGGATACGAAAAAGAACCTGGACTCCTCCTTTATAGAGACTAAAGAGCAGAGATGACTAACCTTTATTCAGCAAGCAACACTTTGCCTAATGAACTCACTGCAGGCCAACAAATCAGAATGTCCCCGATGCAAGGGCCAAAACCAGAGATCCCATGGTTTTGGTCCACTTTGAATAGTGATGGACATCCGGAAAAATCTGTAGAAATAATTCAAGGCGATTGGCTGTATTATCTGCTAGTCATCTGACTGGCCTGTCCAACTGATAAATTAGATGAAAAGGAAAAAAAAAAATATTGATATTACAATTTACATGACCTCAACAAATAAGGAACCCTAAAGGAGATTTGAAGTCTTCAGTGACAAGTCAAATCATTGCGGCCCTAAGCCCCCTGGGCAAATGTGTCTGGTAGAATCTAGTTCCACAAGAACCTCAACCTACCCAATAGAGTCGCAGCTAAGGAGCTCTGCTAGGAAAAGGTAGGCATCTTCCTAATGCATGGCTCACTGATAGAATGAGGGGAGTAGGTTAGGTTCGTTAACCCAGATCCAGCGTTGGACAGACCCACTGGAGCGCCAGAAGATCCTGACCAAGGACCACCATCAGGGCAGTTCAGGAGGTTACACAACATTTTTCTGGTTTGCCTCTCAGCTACACTGTTTTGGTCAACATTAGATTTTATCTTACAATACAAGTGTGTTTTAGCGGTGTCCCCTGGTGGGCTCCAAGAATGAC
>JAQIHN010000900.1:15000-20447 GCA_027917425.1 Gastrophryne carolinensis
ATGATGTGCCGGCATAGGTTGGGTTAGTGTCCCTGTGAACCAGGACTCACCTTGGCACATAGCTGCAAGGGAGAGTTTAGGTAAGGTTTTAAAGCAAAACAATACCAAACGTGGCCGGCACTGGAAACTAAAAAAGGTTTACAGGGCTGGCAACCATCTTCCTGGGGCATCCCAAGTCTTCCTGGCGAGAACAACCACATCCACAGCATCTTTGGGCTGTGAGCACGCTCCAGCCCCCAGTCTATATGAATGGGAGTACTCCATTTGCTGGGGATGCTTGCGCTCCCAATTGCTGAATGTAGAGCTACTTCCCGATTACATATACACAGCAAAAGGCTGCGATTGGATGAGAGCCACGCATGTGCGGTAGGACCGGGGAAAGGTGAGTTTTTCTCGGGAATCCAGGTGGTTTAACGTAGTGGGCTATCCTAAATCGGGATGCCCTGGAGCCAGTAACAAGACCCAGGATAGTCAAAAGTCCAGCTTTTGTTCCGCTTTAAAGATGAGAAACCTTCAGCCCTGGAGCCCAGAAGATAGCACTTTCCCTGTCTATAGGTAATCACAATTTGGGATGCCCCTCTGAGTGAAATCCCTAGATCACCTACCTTTTCCACAATCCATCTTCTGCATGCCTCAGCTGCTGGCTGCACCGATGCCAGGCCTCTGAATGGGTGGCACAGCCATAATAGATGCCTGCCACAACTCTCCATTCACTCACCCTGGCGAAGTGGCACTCAGCCACGCAACGCGACAGTGGTAGGCTGCTGTAGGAGGACCTGGGGCTCTGAAAAACTGGTTATATGATTTATTAACTTAGTCATCATTTGATTGGTTGAATTTGTCTTATGGCTCTACTAGCCTTGTTTCCTATGCACTTGTAGCACTTTATCTGTAGTCATCACTTGGTTATCCGATTATCCGGTTATCGATTTAGCATTGGCACTTTTTGTCTGTCTTTTATATATCGACTTCTGTAAAGTGGACCAACACCCAGGGGGGATCGGCCCGGAAATCTATAAGATTCCCGGACCGATCAGATCCCTCCCCGCGGGGCATCCGAAATCGGGATGTCCCGCGGGGAGGAACCCCCCAGGAGGCCCACAAACCTTACCTCAGCCCCGTTCCATCGGCGCATGCGCGAGCCGCGTCTCGCCCTGCCCTCTAGCAGGGCGCGCACCCGCGCTGGACGTTTGTGAATGGCCAGTGCAGGCGCGCTCCCTGTTAGAGGGAAGCGCGAGACGCGGCCTCCAGCGCCGCTGAGCTGCTATGCGCGTACAAGCGGCCTTGGACCCGCGCTGTGATTGGCTGGAGCGGTCACGTGGGAGCGGGGAGAGGTGAGTTTTTGGGGCATTCTGAGGGGCTTCACACAGCGGGGCACCCCCGATCGGGGTGCCCCACCGAAGTGGACCAAAACCCAGGATAGTCAAAATCCTGGGTGTTGGTCCACTTTAATTATTAGAGCCATTTGTAGGGTTCCTCCTCAGCCTTTTGTGTGTTTATATTTTTTCATTGAGTCCTTTTATGTTTAAGCTGCTTATTTAAACCGGACCTACACCATGATTTATTGAAAAGCCCAAACCCTTAAAATATATTAAGTTTAGATGCTGGGGAATCGTTTACGTTTTTAGTCACTTATTATTCTTTCCCCCACCGGGCTGCAACTCTGTTCAGGACTTTAGGATACGGGCACTGCCATCTCGACTCAGAAGCATCGCACTTACTGAGGAAAGGAGAGTGGGATAAAGTACAGGGGGCGGGTTATAGCTGTGCTTTGCTCAGAGCAGAGCTGGGGGTGGGAAAAGGTCAGCAATCCCAGAATGCAGAGCAGCACAGTCAGAAGGCACTGTTTGCAGTCTGCCTGACGTTCCATGAGCGGCCATCTTGGATGTTTAAAGGCTCATAACATGCAGTAGATGCAGGTAGGATGATTTTTAATGTGAGCAATCTGTATGTACAGGGTGTGGGAAACATATAAGATAGACTCTTATTCAGAGTGAAGAACCGCTTTAATTTCAATAAATGTTTGCCTTTTATATTTTAATATTGTGGCTTTCTTTTGGGTTTTTTTGGGTATATCTAGAGCCCCATTCTTCATAGCTTTCTCCTGATCTTTTATCCCAGGAGCCAGCACCAGGATTAGCTATCACTTGGCTGTGTGTATCCATACAGTTTCCTTTACAACTCGCCATTCGGCTCATTAATGTGCACAATAATAAATGCTGATTAAAGGTTATCCCACGCAAGTGCCATGGGATAGAGAAAGCGGTAGGAAAAGAGGAGGTGGAGGAACCCAAGCAGACCAAAATCTTGTCCAAGCATGAGTAAAAGCCCAGGGGCTTCCTGATCCTGCTGTGTAAAACTCCCTGGTTTGCCAGACACTCTTTGGGGATTGATCCCTCAGCACAGGCCTCCAGCCGTACCCCCAGCAGTCCTCATATGTGTGCACCCTCACCATCATATCCGAATTGTCTTGCGGCAGGTGCGTGCAGTGGGAGTTACACACGGGCATCCCCTGGGACCAAAGCCCAGGTAAATAACATCCTGTGTTTTGGTCCAATTTATAAACTTGCCAACCAAAATTCTATATAAAAGCATGCCACCCACACAGGATCTTATTCATTGCTGGCCTAATAAGACGGCTGGAAGGGCTTTACATTCACAAACAGCACACACAATGGCATGTTGGTCAGGCTAGAGCCAACTGTGCATGAGTGGCCACATCCAGATATACCTCTATGCAATATAATGCCCAGAGAAGCAGGGGGCACAAACCCTCCATTTAGCTTTGCTTGCTGCTCTGAGTGAGCTGGCCCCGCACATGTCACGTGGGAGCAAAGGAATGATGAGGACAACGCATGACGACAATTTAGTTAGTCTTTAAAGTGGACCAACACCCAGGATTTTGACTATCATGGGTATTGGTCCACTTCCTTGGGGCACCCCGATCGGGGGTGCCCCGCTGCCCAAAACACCCCGAAAACTCACCTCTCCACGATCCCACGTGACTGCACTGTGCAATGCCCGCCGTCGGACAAGTGACGTTTGTCGGCGGACAAGGGATCGCGCCCGCCACCGCCTCCCGCGCGTCACTCTTGACGTGTGCGCGCCCGCGCCGGCCATTCAGAGACGGCCGGCGCGGGCACGTCTGGAGGAGCGCGAGTGAGGCGGTAGCGGCGGAAGCAGCGTCTGGAGAGGTAAGGTTTTTCGGGGTGTTTGGGGGGGTTACACCCCGCGGGACATCCCGATGTCGGATGTCCCGCGGTGTGTGAGGTGATCGGCCCGGGAATCTTATAGATTCCCGGGCCGATCACCCCTGGGTGTTGGCCCACTTTAAAGGTAAAGATAATGGGCTATGTGCAGGGGGCTCCGGCATTCTGGATGCCTCCCCGAGCTTGTTTTTCACTGTCTGCGGGACCAACACCTGTTGGAAAATGGGTGTTGGTCCAGTTTAATTGGCTGTAGTTTGAACTGCAATGGTGTAAAAGTCTGAAGGTGAAACGGTAGCCGAGGGAGGCAATTGTACAACTAAAACCCAGAATGCTTGTAGTTATCTCTGACCCGGACAATATGATTGATATGCTATATGTTTACTTGGTTTGAGATTATTATTAGGGTGGCAGAATTTTATGACTAATGTTCTGGTGCATTAAAGTTACCCCGATACTTCCAGATAGGAAGTTTATGTTGTCCCCTTCTATCCCCAGCCCAGTGCCCCGAAACAACCTGTGTTTATTTATTTTATTTTAATAAACAATGTCTCTGCCAATTATTCATAATACAAACCAGATGCAGGCAGCTATATTGCTCCCTGGCCAAGCAGCCCCGCCACCTGGTGCTACACTCAGTATTGGGGGACCTTCAACATCATACGGCTTCCTGCAACCAGGAAAGGAGTCCCACACGTGGGCAGGTTGTTCTGGTGGCTGGCGCCAAGGACCCAACCAAGGCCCGATGACCCCTTTTCCAGCGCAGAATGCCTTATATCCTTACCTTCATCTGGAGCCTGTGCCGGAAAAGGGGTCACATGGGAAATGGTCGTGTTCTCGGCACCAGCCACCAGAACATGCCCACGTGGGGGCCAAGCTTGTTTTTATTCACGGTCTGTGGGACCAACACCTGTTAAAGAAAAAACGGGTGTTGGTCCTATTTAGCGACGAGTTATGATCAAGTCCCCAAACCTGAAGAGTTTAGGTTGGTCATATGATTAACTGCCATTCTGTGCCATACACCATGAATAAGGGAAGTGGTGACTTGCTCATAGTTTCTCTTTAAATATTTGGTCAGTACTCGACCCACTACTGGCCATCAAAAGGTCACGAAGCATAGACTTTGAAGTCCAAGCATTTTATTTTGGAGCACTGCACCCATCCCTTGCTGTCCGTGCCAAGCCCAATTTGTGCAATAGCAAAACAACTCACAGGGTCTGCACAGAAGCTGAAGCTGGGACCTTGGAGTGGTAGGTCAGTCACCCAATCCATGCAGCAGTGTGACTGCACTGGTCTGTCATTTAAACCCACCACTGCCATGAAAGCCTAGTAAATTTTACCTTAATCCGCATTCCCCCTGTGAAATGCAAGCCCGTGATTGGTCAGTGATGTCACGTGGCCCGTTCTCAGCAGGTAACTCCCGAACAGCAGAAGCCGGGGAGCAGGAGGTTAATCAAGGCGGAACCTCAGCAATCAGAATGCCCCCCTCCCCCAGCAGACCAACATTCATTCTGTAAAATGGGTGCTGGTCCAGTTTAGCAAATAGGAGGAGTGGTTTGGCGTCTACCCATGTGACAAGGAGCACAAAACAACCCCCCCCCCCCCCGCAGGATTTATTCTATACAGATCAAGTAACAATGTTGTTCACAAGTATGCCCAGGTAGGACTCCAAGACGAGTGGGGCAATAAAGATGAAACAGCCCTCTGGAATATTGGTACAAAATGACAGCCCCGGCCCCTCTGCCAAGTAACGCTGCAGAGAGATGCCAATAAGAAACTCTACTCGCTCAGGAGGGAGATGCCAGACTCCTACGTGCCAGCATCCATACTGTCCTGCACCCAGACATTATTTACAATGCCTACTAACCAGCTAAAAAAAAGACCAACACGTAACAGGCGCCGTTTAGATTATAATAAAGAATAAACAGACACAGACTCCTGTACTACATTTCCACCTAGATTAGCTGTTCACTTGGCTACTTAGGATCTACAAGCATCTCTCAGGACAAAAGCGGATTATCACATGAAGCTAAGCCTCAGCAAGGAGCCATGGAGGCACTGTGCTACCCTGTACCACCACAGGCTCAGGAAAGGCAGGAAAAATAAAAGTTAGCAAGTTACCTATTTGTCTCCAGTTCTCCGGAAGACATGCCATCGCTGACCGCTGGATGCGACCCCCTTGCTGGCAAACTCACAACTGCAGCATCCCCCCCCCCAAGCAGAGGTGACAGAGCCGGCAAC
>JAQIHN010000377.1:0-20414 GCA_027917425.1 Gastrophryne carolinensis
TAGCCCGGGAACCAGGCATAAGGGCTGGTAACCAAGGACTCAGAGGCCATACCGCTCGCCCCCCTGGTCCTGCCGTTATTACCAGCCAATATGTTTAGTTTATCGAGTTGGTAGGCTTTAGAGGGGGGCATGCAATTTTATTCCTAACTTTTTAAAAATGGGGTGAGAGGTGGATATTTTTTAAAAATATTCCCAGCAAAAAAGAAATTTGAAAAAAATGCATGTCTCTCCCCCCCCCCCCCCTCTAAAACTTACCAGCCCAGCATACCAAGTATAGGGGCTGGTAATTCCAGGGCTGAATTGCCAATCCCTGCCCCTGGACATTGCCAGCCCTAATGCCCTATAGCACAAGTCCACTGTGCTTATATATTATTACACCACAATGCCCATGCAAGCCATCAAGGCTTCTATATAGAGAGGCAGGGGCTCCTAGGAAAACCTCCGTGCATCGACCTCCCCTCCTTTGAAGTATGTAGTCACGGGGGAAGAGTCTCCCCCTCTCTGTATAAAAGGCAAGGACAACAACCAATCTACAACTGGCAGTGTAGGTGGTGTCAGAAGGTGATGTCCAGTGCCACCTACAGAAGACTTCAGAGCGGCACCAAAGAACACTGAAGATGGTGAGGAGATCTGGTGTGGGACATACATCAACCAACTGGACCAAGGGAGGACAGAAGATGGGGAATGGTAAGTAGTGACATTTTGAATATTACATTTATTTTATGTGGTGTGTTTTATTTCTTACACTTGGGGTGCACTGGTAAGGAGTCCAGGAACTCCTATTGTAGTTCAAAGAGTAGAGGGCCACCCTGACATTTGCAGGTGACATGGCGGTACCCTGCCCAATTACCTGAACCACCAATTGGGACGCCGGGGTGTGGAAGAGCCCAGTGCCCATACCAAAAGGCCTAAAGGCTGGTACACCGACAGGGCCAGGGGGCAGCCGGCATGGCCTGTGAATCCTGGCTTACCAGCCCTTATACCTGGTGCGCAAGCTAGTTGGCTCTTGGGGGAGTGGGGGAGACACTTTTGTATTTTAGAAACATAGTAAAAAAAAATGAACAGAAACAAATGACGGCTGTTTTCAATGATAAAAAACAGATGTTGCATAGGAAGGTGGTGCATAGAAAACTTGATGCTTCACTCCTCCAATACAGTCAAGATGATCACTGACTTCAAACAAGCCCATCGTATTCATTTGTGGGGAGTAATAAGAGAGTGCTAATGAAACGTTTCTGGGGGGGGGGGGTCATCATCTGATATCATATGTGGTATGTACATGTCTTAGTTTATCTGTACATTTATTAACAGCTACAAAGAACACATTTTACAACACATATGGACGTGGCAAATAACAATGATTCTGATTCTTAACAACTAGATATGTTCTCTTGGTTTTCCCACAACAGGGCCAGTTTTAGCAATTTTTCAGTACAGACAGAAATCTTCAGGCGACCACCTAAATGTTCCTGTTTAGAATTGGGCCTCGTGCAAACGACTTTTGAAGATGATCTGTTGCAAATACAGTATCTTTGGTGAGCTCTAGGCAGAAAGCATATCATGATAATGTGCCTTTATGGGAAAGATTTAGCAAGAGTTGTTTGTCCTTTTTCTGCAGATTAAATGGCAATGGTTTTAGCTCCAATGATATAAGTAGAGATGAGCGAACTTTTGAAAAATTCGATTCGACTGATTCGCCGAATTTTCCGACAAAAATCGTTTCGACCCGAATAAATTCGTGACGAATCGCTATTAAAAACGGCTATTTCTGAGCCTCCTACAGCCTCAATAGGGTTGTAAACCATTCAGCCTTGCTGTAACACGCACAGGATGCGTGCTGGGTTAGTTAAATAATACTTTTAAGAAATATCACATGCAGATCAGAGGCATCGCTAATAGAATCGCAGAGCGGCACAATTGCAGAGAGTTGAAGTGGCATCACTATGAGGGGCAGAAGGAGCCCAAATATACACTGGAGTTGGCTTCAGGAGCCCAAAAATTGGATGAATCACACCCTGGAGTTGGCAGGAGTTGACAGTAGCAGCAGCAGGAGCCCAAATATACACTGGAGTTGGCTTCAGGAGCCCAAAAATTGGATGAATCACACCCTGGAGTTGGCAGGAGTTGACAGCAGCAGCAGCAGGAGCCCAAATATACACTGGAGTTGGCTTCAGGAGCCCAAAAATTGGATGAATCACACCCTGGAGTTGGCAGGAGTTGACAGCAGCAGCAGCAGGAGCCCAAATATACACTGGAGTTGGCTTCAGGAGCCCAAAAATTGGATGAATCACACCCTGGAGTTGGCAGGAGTTGACAGCAGCAGCAGCAGGAGCCCAAATATACACTGGAGTTGGCTTCAGGAGCCCAAAAATTGGATGAATCACACCCTGGAGTTGGCAGAAGTTGGCAGCAGCAGCAGCAGGAGCCCAAATATACACTGGAGTTGGCTTCAGGAGCCCAAAAATTGGATGAATCACACCCTGGAGTTGGCAGAAGTTGGCAGCAGCAGCAGCAGGAGCCCAAATATACACTGGAGTTGGCTTCAGGAGCCCAAAAATTGGATGAATCACACCCTGGAGTTGGCAGGAGTTGACAGCAGCAGCAGCAGGAGCCCAAATATACACTGGAGTTGGCTTCAGGAGCCCAAAAATTGGATGAATCACACCCTGGAGTTGGCAGAAGTTGGCAGCAGCAGCAGCAGGAGCCCAAATATACACTGGAGTTGGCTTCAGGAGCCCAAAAATTGGATGAATCACACCCTGGAGTTGGCAGAAGTTGGCAGCAGCAGCAGCAGGAGCCCAAATATACACTGGAGTTGGCTTCAGGAGCCCAAAAATTGGATGAATCACACCCTGGAGTTGGCAGGAGTTGACAGCAGCAGCAGCAGGAGCCCAAATATACACTGGAGTTGGCTTCAGGAGCCCAAAAATTGGATGAATCACACCCTGGAGTTGGCAGGAGTTGACAGCAGCAGCAGCAGGAGCCCAAATATACACTGGAGTTGGCTTCAGGAGCCCAAAAATTGGATGAATCACACCCTGGAGTTGGCAGGAGTTGACAGCAGCAGCAGCAGGAGCCCAAATATACACTGGAGTTGGCTTCAGGAGCCCAAAAATTGGATGAATCACACCCTGGAGTTGGCAGAAGTTGGCAGCAGCAGCAGCAGGAGCCCAAATATACACTGGAGTTGGCTTCAGGAGCCCAAAAATTGGATGAATCACACCCTGGAGTTGGCAGGAGTTGACAGCAGCAGCAGCAGGAGCCCAAATATACACTGGAGTTGGCTTCAGGAGCCCAAAAATTGGATGAATCACACCCTGGAGTTGGCAGAAGTTGGCAGCAGCAGCAGCAGGAGCCCAAATATACACTGGAGTTGGCTTCAGGAGCCCAAAAATTGGATGAATCACACCCTGGAGTTGGCAGAAGTTGGCAGCAGCAGCAGCAGGAGCCCAAATATACACTGGAGTTGGCTTCAGGAGCCCAAAAATTGGATGAATCACACCCTGGAGTTGGCAGGAGTTGACAGTAGCAGCAGCAGGAGCCCAAATATACACTGGAGTTGGCTTCAGGAGCCCAAAAATTGGATGAATCACACCCTGGAGTTGGCAGAAGTTGGCAGCAGCAGCAGCAGGAGCCCAAATATACACTGGAGTTGGCTTCAGGAGCCCAAAAATTGGATGAATCACACCCTGGAGTTGGCAGAAGTTGGCAGCAGCAGCAGCAGGAGCCCAAATATACACTGGAGTTGGCTTCAGGAGCCCAAAAATTGGATGAATCACACCCTGGAGTTGGCAGGAGTTGACAGCAGCAGCAGCAGGAGCCCAAATATACACTGGAGTTGGCTTCAGGAGCCCAAAAATTGGATGAATCACACCCTGGAGTTGGCAGGAGTTGACAGCAGCAGCAGCAGGAGCCCAAATATACACTGGAGTTGGCTTCAGGAGCCCAAAAATTGGATGAATCACACCCTGGAGTTGGCAGAAGTTGGCAGCAGCAGCAGCAGGAGCCCAAATATACACTGGAGTTGGCTTCAGGAGCCCAAAAATTGGATGAATCACACCCTGGAGTTGGCAGGAGTTGACAGCAGCAGCAGCAGGAGCCCAAATATACACTGGAGTTGGCTTCAGGAGCCCAAAAATTGGATGAATCACACCCTGGAGTTGGCAGAAGTTGGCAGCAGCAGCAGCAGGAGCCCAAATATACACTGGAGTTGGCTTCAGGAGCCCAAAAATTGGATGAATCACACCCTGGAGTTGGCAGAAGTTGGCAGCAGCAGCAGCAGGAGCCCAAATATACACTGGAGTTGGCTTCAGGAGCCCAAAAATTGGATGAATCACACCCTGGAGTTGGCAGGAGTTGACAGTAGCAGCAGCAGGAGCCCAAATATACACTGGAGTTGGCTTCAGGAGCCCAAAAATTGGATGAATCACACCCTGGAGTTGGCAGGAGTTGACAGCAGCAGCAGCAGGAGCCCAAATATACACTGGAGTTGGCTTCAGGAGCCCAAAAATTGGATGAATCACACCCTGGAGTTGGCAGAAGTTGGCAGCAGCAGCAGCAGGAGCCCAAATATACACTGGAGTTGGCTTCAGGAGCCCAAAAATTGGATGAATCACACCCTGGAGTTGGCAGAAGTTGGCAGCAGCAGCAGCAGGAGCCCAAATATACACTGGAGTTGGCTTCAGGAGCCCAAAAATTGGATGAATCACACCCTGGAGTTGGCAGGAGTTGACAGCAGCAGCAGCAGGAGCCCAAATATACACTGGAGTTGGCTTCAGGAGCCCAAAAATTGGATGAATCACACCCTGGAGTTGGCAGGAGTTGACAGCAGCAGCAGCAGGAGCCCAAATATACACTGGAGTTGGCTTCAGGAGCCCAAAAATTGGATGAATCACACCCTGGAGTTGGCAGAAGTTGGCAGCAGCAGCAGCAGGAGCCCAAATATACACTGGAGTTGGCTTCAGGAGCCCAAAAATTGGATGAATCACACCCTGGAGTTGGCAGAAGTTGGCAGCAGCAGCAGCAGGAGCCCAAATATACACTGGAGTTGGCTTCAGGAGCCCAAAAATTGGATGAATCACACCCTGGAGTTGGCAGGAGTTGACAGCAGCAGCAGCAGGAGCCCAAATATACACTGGAGTTGGCTTCAGGAGCCCAAAAATTGGATGAATCACACCCTGGAGTTGGCAGAAGTTGGCAGCAGCAGCAGCAGGAGCCCAAATATACACTGGAGTTGGCTTCAGGAGCCCAAAAATTGGATGAATCACACCCTGGAGTTGGCAGAAGTTGGCAGCAGCAGCAGCAGGAGCCCAAATATACACTGGAGTTGGCTTCAGGAGCCCAAAAATTGGATGAATCACACCCTGGAGTTGGCAGAAGTTGGCAGCAGCAGCAGCAGGAGCCCAAATATACACTGGAGTTGGCTTCAGGAGCCCAAAAATTGGATGAATCACACCCTGGAGTTGGCAGAAGTTGGCAGCAGCAGCAGCAGGAGCCCAAATATACACTGGAGTTGGCTTCAGGAGCCCAAAAATTGGATGAATCACACCCTGGAGTTGGCAGAAGTTGGCAGCAGCAGCAGCAGGAGCCCAAATATACACTGGAGTTGGCTTCAGGAGCCCAAAAATTGGATGAATCACAGCCTGGAGTTGGCAGGAGTTGACAGTAGCAGCAGCAGGAGCCCAAATATACACTGGAGTTGGCTTCAGGAGCCCAAAAATTGGATGAATCACACCCTGGAGTTGGCAGGAGTTGACAGTAGCAGCAGCAGGAGCCCAAAAAATGGCCTAAAGACATAAATATGTTTTGCACCATTTGGAAAGTGTAAAACGTGGCACCATGCTGAATCTAGTCGCATGCATCAGGCATTGGTGGGTGGAAATCCTGGCTGATCCATCCCTGATTCATTTTGACAAAGGTGAGTCTCTCCACATTTTTAGTTGACAGACGAGTTCTCCTCGCCGTAACTATGGCCCCCGCCGCACTAAACACCCGCTCAGATGGCACGCTACTTGCCGGGCAGGACAGCTTTTCCAGGGCAAACTCTGCTAGTTGCGGCCACAAATCAAGTTTGGCTGCCCAGAAGTCCAGCGGATCCTCAAGGTGTGTTGGCATGGTCATGTCAAAGTATGACATGACCTGCTGGTTCAGGTCCTGCTCCAGGTCTTCCTGCTGCTCATGAGTAGCCTCACTATGCGGGTGTAGAAAGCTACTCATTAGCGACTGAAGACTGAGGCTGCTGCTGCTGATGGAGCTTCTGCTGCTGCTGCTGCCAACCCCCCCAGCGGCCATGGCAGTGGAAGGTGAGCGCAGAGGTCCCCTCGAGTCAGACCTGCGAGAGTATGGACCATGGCGCAGATAGGCATCGGCCAACTGCCTACGTAGAATGTCTTTGTAGTAGTTGAGTTTGTCCTCCCTCTCGGTGGGTTTAAAAAATGCCCCCATTTTGTGCCGGAAGCGAGGGTCCAATAAGGTGGACAGCCAGAAGTCATCCCGCCGACAGATGGAAACAATTCTGGGGTCACTACGCAAGCACGTGAGCATGCTTCGTGCCATTTGCGCAAGTGACTCGGATGGACTACCTGTCTCCATCTCCACTGCATACTGCCACGGTGTGCCCGGGTCCTCTGTCTCTCCTTCCTCAAAAACCTCTAGCTCCTCTGGCTGCTCCTGCTCCTCCTCTCCTGTCCGCTGACTAGATAAACCAGCCATTTCGCCAAGCCTAAACTGTGTTTCGCTGGGCAACTCCTCCTCCTCCTCTTCCTCCTCCTCCTCCTCCAGTTCAGCTCCAAGGGGGTTCATGTGGCCGTAAGATGTAAACGCCATGTCTCCAGTGCCCTGACCAGCCATGGTTTCCAACATGTGCTGCAGTACATGAAGCAGTGGAATCACGTCGTTCATCCCGTAATCCTGCCGACTGACAAATAAAGTGGCTTCCTCAAAGGGCCTGAGCAAACGGCAGGTGTCACGTATGAGCTGCCACTGGTTGACATTGAAGTTACACAGGGGAGTCCCCCTATCTGCTTGGATCATCAGGAAATCCGTGATGGCTTTTCTCTGTTCATATAATCGGTCCAACATGTGAAGGGTGGAATTCCAACGGGTGGAAACATCGCAAATCAGACTATGTTGGGGGATACCATTCTGACGCTGTAGCTCAAGAAGGGTGTGTTTGGCGGTGTAGGAGTGGCTGAAGTGCATGCAAAGTTTCCGTGAAGTTGTTAGGATGTCCTGCAGATGGGGGGAACACTTCAGAAACCGCTTGACAACCAGATTGAAGACGTGAGCCATGCAGGGGGCATGGGTCAGGCTTCCTTGGCGCAGCGCAGACAAAATGTTCTTCCCATTGTCGGTAACCATGATTCCCATTTTAAGTTTTCTCGGAGTAAGCCATGTTTGGATTTCCTGATGAATACATTTAAGCAGTTCCTCCCCTGTGTGACTCCGTTCGCCAAGACAAACCATGTGAAGCACTGCGTGACACCTCCGTGCCCTGCACACATGGTAGACTGGAGGGGCACTGAGACTTGAGCCTACAGTGGAGGGTGAGGAGATGGCGGAGGATGAGGAGGCCGAGTCGCACGGTGTCACAGGCCCAATGGGCAGAGAGCGCGGAGGCCGAAGCGGCGTGACCTGTCCAAGTTGCTGCTGCAAAGGGACCACATTCACCCAGTGGGCCGTAAACGACATGTACTGCCCCTGACCGTAGTTACAGCTCCAGATGTCGGCGCTGCCATGTATTTTGCTACACACCGACAGGCTCAAGGACTGGCCCACCTTCTGTTCAACAAAAGTGTGCAGCGCTGGTACTGCCTTCTTGGCAAAGAAATGACGGCTTGGGACTCTCCACCTCGGCTCGGCACAAGCCATCAGTTCTCTGAAAGGTGCAGATTCCACCACCTGAAAAGGGAGCGACTGCAGCACCAGCAACTTGGACAGGAGCACATTCAGCTTCTGCGCCGTAGGATGAGTGGGCGCATACTGCTGTCTCTTGGACATGGCTTCGCTGATGGATTGCTGGCGGGATGCATGACTTGGAGGAGGAGGAGGAGGAGCAGGAGCGACAGAGGATGGGTATGACGCACAGCTGCCTTCGGCTGAGGTGCTGGAGCCTTGGCTGGCAGAAATTGGGAGCTCACTTGGTGAGGAAGCAGACTGGACCACCCCTTGGGAGCCTCGGTTCTCCCAGGTCGTTTTATGGTGACGCATCATATGTTGACGCAGGGCCGTGGTGCCAACATTTGGACCCTGGCCACGCTTCACCTTTTGCCTACATATCTTGCATGTGGCCATGTTACCCTCCTGCGGATGCCTCAGGAAAAACTGCCACACTGCCGAGTAGCTACTTTTCCCACCCCCTGGCCTCACTGATTCACTGCTGCTGTTGCCAACTCCAGGAACCCCTGCTCCACTACCTCCCGATAAGGTAGACTGCCGCACAGCAGGTGCTCTACCCCGGCCCCGGCCCCGGCCGGCTCCAGCCTTTGGAATTGTGCCCCCATGCTGACTGCTACCACTTTGCTGCCTCAGCTGCTGACTCCGGGGCAACCTGCACCCCTCTTCTCCTGATGATGACGATGAAGCCCCTTCATCACCCGGCTCCCAAGTGCGATCGGCTTCATCGTCATCATCATCATCATCACCGGGTTGTGGCTGTACGTCACTGATGTTCGTGGATTCGTCAACAGTGTCTGGCGCAGGAGCTGGAACGCTCGCAGCACCCACGACACTGTCCACATCACTATTTGTCTGCCTAGCTAAAGAAGCCACCTCCATTTCTTGGCTGGGCAGTAGCTGCTGACTGTCCTCTATCTGATGGTCCTCCTCACTAAAGAGTGGAGCTGAACCCAAAGCATAGGATACGTCGCTGGGGGAGGGAACGGCGTAGGCCAGAGGCAATGGGAGGACAGGGACTGCTCTCGGGGCATGCCAACTCAGGGTTGTGTCAGAGGAACCTACCGACCCTAGACTGGGGGTCTCAGACGTAAGTTGTGATGATGTTGTTGATGAGCGCGTCAACCAATCTACCACGGCAGATGCGTTACTGGTGGAGACCCGACCGCTAGCAGATACTGGCAGATTAGGTCTCTCAGCGTGACTCCTGCTGCTACTGGCCCCCAGTCTGATGTGAGCTCTTCCTGCGGAATCTTGGCCTCTGCCACTCCTCTTTTCACTTCCAGGCACTTGTCTGCCCGACATAGTCTAACTGGCGTGGTAGTAGGTGATATTTAAAAAAACCCCGGGCAGCGGTGGGTCTATATGAAACAGAATATAATGCACACCAAAAGTGAGCAGTAACACTCAGCCTCCAACAGGCCTGCTTAGTGTAAATAAGAGAGCTGCTTAGTGTAAATAAAGAGGGGTATGCTATGTTACAGAATGGGATGCCTCAACAGAAGTGCACCTGGCAGGCAGCAGTAAGCCTATGCCCAGCAAAAGTGTCTTATAATATAAATATAATAAGAGCAAATGCTTATATGGTCTTAAACAGAGGCTGCTTTAGTCACAGAATGGGATGCCCCGGGCAGGAATCGAGCTGCCAGGGTACAGTAGTGCTTTGGCCAGCAAAAGTGTCTTTATCAGGCCTAATTTCAAATATGATTAGAGCAAATGCTTATATGGTCTTAAACAGAGGCTGCTTTAGTCACAGAATGGGATGCCCCGGGCAGGAATCGAGCTGCCAGGGTACAGTAGTGCTTTGGCCAGCAAAAGTGTCTTTATCAGGCCTAATTTCAAATATGATAAGAGCAAATGCTTATATGGTCTTAAACAGAGGCTGCTTTAGTCACAGAATGGGATGCCCCGGGCAGGAATCGAGCTGCCAGGGTACAGTAGTGCTTTGGCCAGCAAAAGTGTCTTTATCAGGCCTAATTTCAAATATGATTAGAGCAAATGCTTATATGGTCTTAAACAGAGGCTGCTTTAGTCACAGAATGGGATGCCCCGGGCAGGAATCGAGCTGCCAGGGTACAGTAGTGCTTTGGCCAGCAAAAGTGTCTTTATCAGGCCTAATTTCAAATATGATAAGAGCAAATGCTTATATGGTCTTAAACAGAGGCTGCTTTAGTCACAGAATGGGATGCCCCGGGCAGGAATCGAGCTGCCAGGGTACAGTAGTGCTTTGGCCAGCAAAAGTGTCTTTATCAGGCCTAATTTCAAATATGATAAGAGCAAATGCTTATATGGTCTTAAACAGAGGCTGCTTTAGTCACAGAATGGGATGCCCCGGGCAGGAATCGAGCTGCCAGGGTACAGTAGTGCTTTGGCCAGCAAAAGTGTCTTTATCAGGCCTAATTTCAAATATGATTAGAGCAAATGCTTATATGGTCTTAAACAGAGGCTGCTTTAGTCACAGAATGGGATGCCCCGGGCAGGAATCGAGCTGCCAGGGTACAGTAGTGCTTTGGCCAGCAAAAGTGTCTTTATCAGGCCTAATTTCAAATATGATAAGAGCAAATGCTTATATGGTCTTAAACAGAGGCTGCTTTAGTCACAGAATGGGATGCCCCGGGCAGGAATCGAGCTGCCAGGGTACAGTAGTGCTTTGGCCAGCAAAAGTGTCTTTATCAGGCCTAATTTCAAATATGATAAGAGCAAATGCTTATATGGTCTTAAACAGAGGCTGCTTTAGTCACAGAATGGGATGCCCCGGGCAGGAATCGAGCTGCCAGGGTACAGTAGTGCTTTGGCCAGCAAAAGTGTCTTTATCAGGCCTAATTTCAAATATGATTAGAGCAAATGCTTATATGGTCTTAAACAGAGGCTGCTTTAGTCACAGAATGGGATGCCCCGGGCAGGAATCGAGCTGCCAGGGTACAGTAGTGCTTTGGCCAGCAAAAGTGTCTTTATCAGGCCTAATTTCAAAAATGATTAGAGCAAATGCTTATATGGTCTTAAACAGAGGCTGCTTTAGTCACAGAATGGGATGCCCCGGGCAGGAATCGAGCTGCCAGGGTACAGTAGTGCTTTGGCCAGCAAAAGTGTCTTTATCAGGCCTAATTTCAAATATGATTAGAGCAAATGCTTATATGGTCTTAAACAGAGGCTGCTTTAGTCACAGAATGGGATGCCCCGGGCAGGAATCGAGCTGCCAGGGTACAGTAGTGCTTTGGCCAGCAAAAGTGTCTTTATCAGGCCTAATTTCAAATATGATTAGAGCAAATGCTTATATGGTCTTAAACAGAGGCTGCTTTAGTCACAGAATGGGATGCCCCGGGCAGGAATCGAGCTGCCAGGGTACAGTAGTGCTTTGGCCAGCAAAAGTGTCTTTATCAGGCCTAATTTCAAATATGATTAGAGCAAATGCTTATATGGTCTTAAACAGAGGCTGCTTTAGTCACAGAATGGGATGCCCCGGGCAGGAATCGAGCTGCCAGGGTACAGTAGTGCTTTGGCCAGCAAAAGTGTCTTTATCAGGCCTAATTTCAAATATGATAAGAGCAAATGCTTATATGGTCTTAAACAGAGGCTGCTTTAGTCACAGAATGGGATGCCCCGGGCAGGAATCGAGCTGCCAGGGTACAGTAGTGCTTTGGCCAGCAAAAGTGTCTTTATCAGGCCTAATTTCAAATATGATTAGAGCAAATGCTTATATGGTCTTAAACAGAGGCTGCTTTAGTCACAGAATGGGATGCCCCGGGCAGGAATCGAGCTGCCAGGGTACAGTAGTGCTTTGGCCAGCAAAAGTGTCTTTATCAGGCCTAATTTCAAATATGATTAGAGCAAATGCTTATATGGTCTTAAACAGAGGCTGCTTTAGTCACAGAATGGGATGCCCCGGGCAGGAATCGAGCTGCCAGGGTACAGTAGTGCTTTGGCCAGCAAAAGTGTCTTTATCAGGCCTAATTTCAAATATGATTAGAGCAAATGCTTATATGGTCTTAAACAGAGGCTGCTTTAGTCACAGAATGGGATGCCCCGGGCAGGAATCGAGCTGCCAGGGTACAGTAGTGCTTTGGCCAGCAAAAGTGTCTTTATCAGGCCTAATTTCAAATATGATTAGAGCAAATGCTTATATGGTCTTAAACAGAGGCTGCTTTAGTCACAGAATGGGATGCCCCGGGCAGGAATCGAGCTGCCAGGGTACAGTAGTGCTTTGGCCAGCAAAAGTGTCTTTATCAGGCCTAATTTCAAATATGATAAGAGCAAATGCTTATATGGTCTTAAACAGAGGCTGCTTTAGTCACAGAATGGGATGCCCCGGGCAGGAATCGAGCTGCCAGGGTACAGTAGTGCTTTGGCCAGCAAAAGTGTCTTTATCAGGCCTAATTTCAAATATGATTAGAGCAAATGCTTATATGGTCTTAAACAGAGGCTGCTTTAGTCACAGAATGGGATGCCCCGGGCAGGAATCGAGCTGCCAGGGTACAGTAGTGCTTTGGCCAGCAAAAGTGTCTTTATCAGGCCTAATTTCAAATATGATTAGAGCAAATGCTTATATGGTCTTAAACAGAGGCTGCTTTAGTCACAGAATGGGATGCCCCGGGCAGGAATCGAGCTGCCAGGGTACAGTAGTGCTTTGGCCAGCAAAAGTGTCTTTATCAGGCCTAATTTCAAATATGATTAGAGCAAATGCTTATATGGTCTTAAACAGAGGCTGCTTTAGTCACAGAATGGGATGCCCCGGGCAGGAATCGAGCTGCCAGGGTACAGTAGTGCTTTGGCCAGCAAAAGTGTCTTTATCAGGCCTAATTTCAAATATGATTAGAGCAAATGCTTATATGGTCTTAAACAGAGGCTGCTTTAGTCACAGAATGGGATGCCCCGGGCAGGAATCGAGCTGCCAGGGTACAGTAGTGCTTTGGCCAGCAAAAGTGTCTTTATCAGGCCTAATTTCAAATATGATTAGAGCAAATGCTTATATGGTCTTAAACAGAGGCTGCTTTAGTCACAGAATGGGATGCCCCGGGCAGGAATCGAGCTGCCAGGGTACAGTAGTGCTTTGGCCAGCAAAAGTGTCTTTATCAGGCCTAATTTCAAATATGATAAGAGCAAATGCTTATATGGTCTTAAACAGAGGCTGCTTTAGTCACAGAATGGGATGCCCCGGGCAGGAATCGAGCTGCCAGGGTACAGTAGTGCTTTGGCCAGCAAAAGTGTCTTTATCAGGCCTAATTTCAAATATGATTAGAGCAAATGCTTATATGGTCTTAAACAGAGGCTGCTTTAGTCACAGAATGGGATGCCCCGGGCAGGAATCGAGCTGCCAGGGTACAGTAGTGCTTTGGCCAGCAAAAGTGTCTTTATCAGGCCTAATTTCAAATATGATTAGAGCAAATGCTTATATGGTCTTAAACAGAGGCTGCTTTAGTCACAGAATGGGATGCCCCGGGCAGGAATCGAGCTGCCAGGGTACAGTAGTGCTTTGGCCAGCAAAAGTGTCTTTATCAGGCCTAATTTCAAATATGATTAGAGCAAATGCTTATATGGTCTTAAACAGAGGCTGCTTTAGTCACAGAATGGGATGCCCCGGGCAGGAATCGAGCTGCCAGGGTACAGTAGTGCTTTGGCCAGCAAAAGTGTCTTTATCAGGCCTAATTTCAAATATGATTAGAGCAAATGCTTATATGGTCTTAAACAGAGGCTGCTTTAGTCACAGAATGGGATGCCCCGGGCAGGAATCGAGCTGCCAGGGTACAGTAGTGCTTTGGCCAGCAAAAGTGTCTTTATCAGGCCTAATTTCAAATATGATTAGAGCAAATGCTTATATGGTCTTAAACAGAGGCTGCTTTAGTCACAGAATGGGATGCCCCGGGCAGGAATCGAGCTGCCAGGGTACAGTAGTGCTTTGGCCAGCAAAAGTGTCTTTATCAGGCCTAATTTCAAATATGATTAGAGCAAATGCTTATATGGTCTTAAACAGAGGCTGCTTTAGTCACAGAATGGGATGCCCCGGGCAGGAATCGAGCTGCCAGGGTACAGTAGTGCTTTGGCCAGCAAAAGTGTCTTTATCAGGCCTAATTTCAAATATGATTAGAGCAAATGCTTATATGGTCTTAAACAGAGGCTGCTTTAGTCACAGAATGGGATGCCCCGGGCAGGAATCGAGCTGCCAGGGTACAGTAGTGCTTTGGCCAGCAAAAGTGTCTTTATCAGGCCTAATTTCAAATATGATTAGAGCAAATGCTTATATGGTCTTAAACAGAGGCTGCTTTAGTCACAGAATGGGATGCCCCGGGCAGGAATCGAGCTGCCAGGGTACAGTAGTGCTTTGGCCAGCAAAAGTGTCTTTATCAGGCCTAATTTCAAATATGATTAGAGCAAATGCTTATATGGTCTTAAACAGAGGCTGCTTTAGTCACAGAATGGGATGCCCCGGGCAGGAATCGAGCTGCCAGGGTACAGTAGTGCTTTGGCCAGCAAAAGTGTCTTTATCAGGCCTAATTTCAAATATGATTAGAGCAAATGCTTATATGGTCTTAAACAGAGGCTGCTTTAGTCACAGAATGGGATGCCCCGGGCAGGAATCGAGCTGCCAGGGTACAGTAGTGCTTTGGCCAGCAAAAGTGTCTTTATCAGGCCTAATTTCAAATATGATTAGAGCAAATGCTTATATGGTCTTAAACAGAGGCTGCTTTAGTCACAGAATGGGATGCCCCGGGCAGGAATCGAGCTGCCAGGGTACAGTAGTGCTTTGGCCAGCAAAAGTGTCTTTATCAGGCCTAATTTCAAATATGATTAGAGCAAATGCTTATATGGTCTTAAACAGAGGCTGCTTTAGTCACAGAATGGGATGCCCCGGGCAGGAATCGAGCTGCCAGGGTACAGTAGTGCTTTGGCCAGCAAAAGTGTCTTTATCAGGCCTAATTTCAAATATGATTAGAGCAAATGCTTATATGGTCTTAAACAGAGGCTGCTTTAGTCACAGAATGGGATGCCTCACAGCAGACTTAAGATCAGTTCAGTATATATGCACAGTTAGTTACTATAAGCAGCCTGAAAACGCTAACAAAGGCTGGATGAAAAAAAAAAAATCTCCCTGTCAGCCAGCTCCGTTTTTCCTACCTTTCCCTGGCTTTCTGTCTGTCTCCTGTCTGTCTCCTGCCTGTCTCCTGCCTGTCTCCAGCCTGTCCCTGTCTGTCCCTGTCTCCAGCCTGTCTCCAGCCTGTCTAACTGCCTCAGCTACACAGCGTTCTGTCTGTCTGTCACGAATGCAATAGAGAAATGAGGAAAAGCAAGATGGCCGCCGTTAAATACCGCTGTGTGACGTCACCGGGCTTGCTGGCTGCTGATAGGCTGCATGTGACTGCCCCAGCTTGCACTGGCGCGGGATACATGTCCAGACATGTCCCGCCCGCCATCTTAGAATGCCTGTAATGTAAATGAATGGATGTTAAAGGAAAACTTCGAGTGATCGAATCGCGGGGAAATTCGGATTCGATCCGAATCGAATTTTTCCTGAAATTCGGATCGAATCCGGGTTCGTCCGGATCGATTCGCTCATCCCTAGATATAAGTGTTATTTCTGTTTTCCCAAACAATGGATGTTGCCAGCATGTTGATAATGTTTACTTGGTCTTTTGTGAAGTCAAGACAAGCACTGATAAATTAAGTATTGATTTCTCCTATTGTTCTCTCCCAGCATCATAAGCAAAGTAAGAGCTTTATATATATAGTGAGCAAAATCAGTTTTTCGATCTATAATCTATTTAGTAAATACCAGCTTATGTTTCCAACCACCTTATTTCGCGAGTAGCTATTATAGCACATAACATGGAGACAAAATATTACAATAAAGCACTGACAAATATCAGTGGCACTAGGTGAGCAAATATTTTAGGGCATGAAATATAACCAAAGTGAAAATGTATTGGGAGTTTAAATAATGAGTATGCAATTTATCACGCTTAAAAGGATGGGTGTTAAAGAGGTGGAAATGTATAGGTGCTACTCTGGCAGTCAGTGATGTCATGTCACGTACATCCTTATTAATATAGAGAGCTTGCATAAATTAGGCATTTACTAACTAAACAAGCATGTTGGTTGCCCAAAGGAATATGCAAGCATGACTAGCTGTATTCTATAGTAATGGCTGTACCATCGGAGAACCCAAGGGGGAGTCCAAGGGTCTGGCCCCCCATCCTGAACCGGTGGCGTGTAACTTCTCTTTGCAGCACTCATGATAGCAACATAATCACTATTTGCATTAGGGAATGTTTAGTGGCAATGAACAGCCAGCATTGTTACTAGCTAACAAGTGAGAGCAGCACTCAGCACAGCAGAAAGTAATAATGGGGAAGAAGAGGCGAGAGAGGGAGCAAGCGAGACACAAGTTCGTGGCCCCTTCAGGACACATTGCAGGAGGAAGACACGAATAGTTCAAAAGCAGGAGCACCAAGAAAGGCATGCAAAATGCCCATCAATGTTCCCGCAGTAGTCACATCCTCATGTTCACAATTTAATTGGTTAGTGAATGCAGAAGTCCCGCTCCATTGGCCATGCACAGCTATTCAGTTAGCTGAATAGTGAGCATAGCTGCACATAGCCAGATTAAGGTGGGATGCCCCAGGGAGAGGGATTCTGCCGGCCCTGGGGTCTCATAGACTCCACGGCCAGTTTTTGTCCACTTTAAACCATTTGAACCCTTGCAATTTACGTAATTTCAGTCACTCAGAGCAGATCTACACTTAAAATGCAGCCATGGAAACACCAACTGCTCCTTATGTGGTCCAGGGCAATTGTCTGTTTCTCACTGGGAAATACACTTTCAATAGAAGGCAATTGTTGTGTTAGTGTGCGCAGTGACCCCCAGGGAACAGCATGCCCAGAACTATCATTATGACACAGGCTTCCCAACTACACCTATGAGAATGTGGGTCCATTTTTGGTTGGGTGCTGTGGTTCATTTATGGACCTATGAAATTTGTTTTGATAAAATTTAAAGCGAACCAACAGTCAAAAATGACTTAAACCAGACCAACACAACAAACAGTGCTCATATACATCCCTCCCCAGGGCAATTTAGATTGTTGCACATAAAATGTATTTACCTTTTCTAACTCCTGCTGTAGTACATTTTAGAAACAAAATGGCCGCTCACGCATTTGCAGGCCACCTGCAAACAGGAAGTGCTGCTGGGCTTCCTTGTTACTGTGCATTATCAGTTGAATCCAGGCAAAGGCATGGCTGAGATGCTGGGAGAGGAAGCTACAAAATGGCAGCTGCCGTTCTTTTCCAACTGCGCCAGGCTGTTGGTCCGGTTTAAGCACTAGGCATACTTTAGTGTTAGACCTTCAATGAGAAATAAGGGTTTCCATTTGTGATACTTATTAGTGAAAGTTGTTACATGCATTTAAAATAGAAGAAAACAGCGCCATATGCTCCTAATGGCTAATTTCTATTTCCCTCAAATGCTTCAGCCTATCCCCTGAATGAAACTGCTCGAGTATAATTGAAAGGCACACTGCAGGGAAAGGGCAGCTGAGATCAGTGAACATCAACTGCATTTCATGAGGTTATATGCTACGCAACAGTAAATAGGAACTACCATTGCTGCTGGTAAGATGCTTGACCCGTCCATCAAAGGCCAGCTAGGCAATGCAGTGCACCAAGGGTCATGGCTATATTGCCCTGACATGATCAACCTATTTTGGAGACTGATTTATTTTAAAATGAAAGAAGCTGATTAAATCATAGCTAACATTTACTTGCCAGATATCAAAACCACATGCAGCGTTTTGTGTAGATCACAACCTTTTAGGCACAAAAAACATTTTTTGCTACCTTTCCATCTACAGTGGTAAAACAGGAAGCAAGGCCAGATTTTTATAATGGGGTCATAGAAAAGAAGAAACAAATTTAAGTGGCCTTAATAAATCAAAAACAAAACAGACTGAGGCCAGGTAAAAGAAGTAATGCAGTTGTGAAAACTAATGATTTATTTTCAAGAAAATCTATTACTGTGCTCTGTTTATTAACACAGTTAACAAACACTATAGTTAACTGTTAACTGTTGCACTGTCTATATGCCAAAGAGAATTCCTTGTTCATCTCACGATGTACTTGGCGAACAATAAATTGAATTGAATTATTATCAGATGGAACTAAGGGGGTTATTTAAGAAAGCATAGCGCCAGGTAGCGTATCGTATCGGCAGGCAACGTCTGGTGAACGCTGGACACTGTAGGCAAAACCACATTTAAGAAAGCGAATCTGGTGAGCGACTCTAACAGCACCATGTAGCGCCTGATGTATTATTACAGCCGGCTCAGTGTATAGCGCCGACGCTCTAGCTTCCAGAGCGCCAGGTATTACCTTTCACTCACTGGACGTTCATTTGCTTGTGTTTAACCCTCTTGTTGCCGAGCACGTAACATTATGATGGGGGACCCCACGTCATTTTTTTTATGGGATTTTTAAGGGTTTTTAACCCTTAAAATTCCAAAATAAAATGGGGTCCCTCCCCCCCCCCCGAAAATACTAGTAGTATTTTATTTGTAAATGTTATAAAGTGCTCTTTTCAGTTTGGGGGGTCTCCTGGGCAAGAATGGGGGGGCTACCGATACATATGTGGTACCGTTGTAATAAGGAGAAATGGGGCTTTCACATGCAATATGGTTTTTATTCTTTTCAATATGTTTTTATTGGATTTTAATAAGTTGTACAAAGCATTAGACAGAGACAAGAGCTTAGAGGATCGCAGGGCGACGGTGACACAACACCTTGGATCATCGCCCTGGGGAGTGACCTTCCCCCTTCCTGTGGGCCCGACCCCAATCGGCCTTCTCCCGTCAGCTGTGTCAGATCACCCCAGCAATCCGAAGAGATGGGTAATAAAGAGGAACAGGAAAAACTAGTAGGAAAAGAGAAAAGAGAGAGAGAGAAAGACAAAGAACCCCTAGGCCCGCCCCCCCCGCCCCCCCGACCCCACCGGACTACACCACACAAATAATGCTGTCGGTCAAGAGTCAAACCCCCCCCGCCCAGCCCTATCCACGTTCCAAGAGCACCTGAAAGTCAGGTGTGACCCGAGAGGCCTCCCAGAGAGTCCATGTCCTAAGGAACCTCCGAGTTCCCTCCTCAATCCTTTCCAGGGTCAGCTCCTCCATCCTCTTGATGTTCTCCACCTCCCCGTACCATTCCAGCAGGGAAGGGGCAACACTGGTACGCCAGTGCCTTGGGATCACCGACCTGGCCGCAGTAAGCAAGTGCCTCAACAACCCCTTCTTGCTCACCAACACCGACCCTGGGATCATTGATAAGAGAGCAACCTGGGACATTTTCAAGTGTCAAGTGCTCATAGATTCCGAACACGCTCTCCCAAAAGGTCCTCACCACCGGGCAGTCCCACCATATATGTAACATTGTCCCCCGGGCCCCCCCCGCACCTCCAACAATCTCCAGATTCCGCTCCCCCAAATTTCGCGAGATCTGATGGGCATCTGTACCATCTAGCTAAGATTTTGTAATTACTTTCCTGGGCCCTACATGCCATGGACAACTGATGGGTAAGCGCAAAGGACTTCTCCCAGTCTTCCATTTCAAATGATTGTCCCAACTCCTCCTCCCACTTCCTACAGAACTGGGGCGGTTCCCGTCCCTCCCCCCCGCCCTGAAGAATCTTGTATAAAGTAGAAATCACATGCTTAGGGGGCATTGGGTCCCTCAAAAGCCTCTCCAAGGGCGTGAGGGGGCAAGACAAGCTCGAGGCTGGCGCAAGGGTCCTGACAAAGGCAGCCAGTTGGGCGTGCGCAAGCCAGGAGATATTCCCACGCCCGCCTCCAGCCCGTAAGTCAGAAAGAGAGGGCACGCCCGCCCCTGACACCACGTCTCCCAGTCTAGTGTCTTGAGATGGTTCCCAGAGGAGAAATGTCCTAGAGTTCATCCCTGGAGGGAAGGCTGGGTTGTCAAATAATGGGGTGAGGGGTCCAGGTCTAGGTGACAGTTCCCCACGCCTCAAGAACCTATCCCATATTGTCAGCAAAGGGCCCACTAGGTAAGGCAGCTCCCGTTTCCTGGGCTGACGTGGGGGGTCAACCCAAGGCAGGCCCGACAGTCCAAGGGGGGAGGTGTCCCCCTCAATGCGGACCCAACACTTATCTTCTTTATGGTGAAACCAGTCGGAGAGACGCACCGAAGCGGCGTGGTAAGTCCGGAGGTCCGGGACCCCCACTCCCCCCCTGTGCTTAGGCCCATAGAGTGTAGCCCTCCGTATTCTAGGTCTTCTGTTGCCCCAGATGAATTTAAAGAAAGCCCCTTGAAGCAGCTTAAAGAAACCACGTCCGGGGCCAGTGGGACTGCTTGAAATATGTAGAGGGGCAAAATGTCCATTTTAAGGATATTTATACGTCCCAGCCAGGTATAGTGCTTTCTACCATATAAACTAATGTTGGTGAGCGTGGACTGAAGGAGCGGAGCGTAGTTGAGTTTATATAATTTCCCCAATTTCCTCAAGTCCGAGGGTAGCTGGATACCCA